>JBBPRQ010000120.1:0-62878 GCA_038093095.1 Boletus insuetus
CTTATCTAGAGCCTATAGCATAAGTCTCTCTTATCTCTCTTATCGCCTCATGGTACCCAGTGACCACACTATTAACTACTTATGGTCAGTATAGCCTCTAGCATAGCTTGGTCTGTGCACGGTCTCTGTTAGTATATATAGTCGTACTTATAGTAGTACAGACCTTAGTCTTATTCACCTTTAGTTCTTTCCTCTTGAAGTCCCTCCTAGGGCATTACTTGCCATTGCTATAAATCCTCTGTTGTCTAGGATCACATATCCTATGGACTCGATACCAAGTTCCTTCGTAAGGTACAGCTGGAACAAGGATCATTACATTGAAAACTCAAGGGTCGTTACACCTTCGGAGGCCGGCAAACGGAGCCACAGCAGCAACCCTAGAGTAAGGGTTGACATTGGTCAGGCCACTTGCACAACTGCGAGGACTGACAGAATACATACTGCCGATCAATATCATTGAGAATGATTTTGGCCCTACTGGTACCATGAACCTTATTGAGATATCATTCAACCCAATTAATGAGGTGGTCCTTAAAAGCACCCTTGATGATTTGATGGAGGAGATCAGGGGAGAGTAATTTGTAAATATCAGCCTGAGGGAAGTTGTTTGTGAAAGGCTGGGTTGAGCACCATTCGGATCCAGTGTCAGACTACGCTTGTATTGCACCAGGAAGCAGAAAACGTACCACTAACTGTTTAACAATCCCATATTGGTCCCAGAGGTCTTCCAACTCGAAGTCTTTGATTAACTCCTCAGTGTGTTCCTGACACCGCACAAGAGAATCTGCATCAAGATTGTCCCGGCACGAGAGACATCTAAGAAGAACTAAGATAGAAAAATGGGTTATCAGTTTTGAGCAATGTACTTCAGGCACCAGTTTCGCACTATACAAGACAGTAGCACCTGCTCCTCATAATCAGCAATGTATGGACCTAATCCGTAGATCACCCAACGGTAGTGACCATCACCAAATCGCATGACCTCCGGTGTCGTCATCCCAGGCTTAAGGGACTCCAAAATGCCCAACAACAATGTATGGAAGAGTTGCCGTTTGAATAAGCGAAACTCTACATTTGATGCATGCTCCTGTGTTGCTGTAGAAAGTCTGGTTAGAAAATTGACTAGAGTGAAGCAACAACATGCAACTTACTCTTCAGCATGGCCAGAAATCCTACGAGAACAAGTGCGTTGTGATGGGCATGCCGAACATTGTTGCGAACATTCCCAACTGATAGGTAGAGTGGATAGAAATCGTTTTGTCCTGTAGCAACCAAGACCGTTGTCTTGTCACTGTCTAAGATGATTGGTATGAATGTTGAGCCATGTGTTCCTACATCCTCGGCAATAAGGTCCTTAGGATTGACTTAGCTTCCAAGCATAACTTCTATGTGCATAAACCTGCAGACTCACCGATTGCTCCCAAGCCCAATCTGCGGACATAAAGTCATGGAACTGGCGTTTGTCAGTAGCAGTCTTGAACTCCCGATAGGCCTGAAAGTCTGTCTCGTTTGCGAACTCAGGGTTCCCAAGGATCGAATGCATGAGTTGATGAGGATCTTGGAACCAGACTTCGTAATTGTCATTCATCCAGGGGGGACCTGCAGCAGGCCGTTCACTGGTATACTTGACACTGAAGCTCTCCCTGTAACGCTTGCCCTTATTGCGCCCTATTGACAACCTGAATGCCGACACTACTTGAAATTTTACTACACTTCACTTTCCTATTCATTGCTAATCTATTACAGAAATACCGAACATACACCAACATATTGTCCAACAGCAATCACGTGACCTTTGTCACATAATCTAGTCACATGTCATCACGTGACCTCAGTCACATGATCTTATCTCTTATCTCGGCTATGCACCTCATGGCAACCACATAGCATTCTTATCATCGCCTCATGCTTTTCCTCTTGACTCACTTTCCCTTATCAGCCAATAGCAATAACCACTCTTATCTAGAGCCTATAGCATAAGTCCCTCTTATCTCTCTTATCATCTCATGGTACCCAGTGATCACACTATTAACTACTTATGGTTAGTCATAGCCTTGGCATAGCTTGGTCTGTGCACGGTCTCTCTTAGTATATATAGTCGTACTTATAGTAGTACAGACCTTAGTCTTATTCACTTGGATATTCCTCTTGATCCTTCCCCTTGTTCATTCCTCTTGAACATTCCTATTGAAGTCCTTTCATAGGCATTACACTACTATTGCTATAAATCCTCTGTTGTTTTAGGATCACATATCCTACCGCACTCAACACCAAGTTCCTTCGTAAGGTACAGCTGGAATAAGGGTCGTTACATTGAAGACTCAAGGGTCGCTACAGTTCCCTACTCAATACAGCATCATTCATTCTCACTACCCTATACCCTATGACATAACCAGCACCCTCATTTATCATATATAAGGCCTACCTAGTCTGTTGAAGAGTTGTATGCCGGGAGCGGGACGCGAGCAAGTGGAATGAGTCAGCAGATGTTGTTCGTGATAACGGACAAGGTACAGTAGGGCAAGTGGCTACGAGATAAACTACATACTGTACAGTTGTTACGTAAGCGGTAGCGTAGTGAACAATTCTACTCTAACATAGTCGTCGTAGATCCCCAGTCGAAACAGAGGATTTTACCCAGTCTGTTATTGATTCTTCTCACTGTGACTTCTCGCCTACTTTGGAAGGCAGCTGTCACAAAAGCCTAGCAAGATATATATATATTGCTGATGTAACAGAGCAGCACATTGGCTTCCATAGAATCCATACTCTTATAATTAGTAAGTTAGTAAGGAACAATGAAGCTGATTGATTATTCCCTCTACTTGGTCACTGGACGTGAGCTACTTCCAGAAGGAAAGGTACATTGATACACTGGAAAGCACTGCTTTTAGCTTACCGTCATTCCTTACTCCAAACACTAGGCATATTGTGACTTTCTCAGAGAAGTGAGCTCTCCCTTGACTTTTGAGCGAACCCCCGGTTAATTTTTTCGACAAGGCTTTGGAGGGTGGAGTAACCATCGTGCAAGTTCGGGAGAAGAAAGCAGATACAGCTGAAGTACGTCACATACTACATCTCGATTGGCAAATCGCTTTCATGCAGTGTGATTTACAGTTTCTCCACATCGCCAATGAAAGCAAAAACTTGTGTACGGACTATGGTGTTCCCCTCATTATCAACGACCGTGTCGACATAGCGCTAGCTGTCGATGCAGATGGTGTGCACCTGGGACAAACAGACATGCCAGTGCGAGTGACTCGAAGCCTTCTCCCGCCAGGAAAAATTCTTGGTGTATCTTGCAACAACGTAGATCAGGTCAAGAAAGCTATAGAAGACGGTGCCGATTATGTTGGCATTGGCGCGATTTGGGCGACCAATACAAAGCAGCTTACGAGTCCTGTTCTTGGCGTACGAGCGGTCGGGCCGCTGCTCTCAGCGCTGGATGGTACCTCCGTGAAAGCCGTTGCCATTGGTGCGACCCAATCCGACTCCCTGTTATCTGTTATGTTGCCAGCTAATGTGACGCCAGGAGGAATCAAATCCAGTAACGTCTTGAGGACCCTGCATGGGTCCGTGTCAACTACAGGACATAGATTGGATGGGGTGGCTGTAGTCTCAGAAATGGCCTCGTCTCGAGAGCCTTCCAAATCTGCGAGAACACTCAAAGAGGTTTACCGGTCTTGGTCGAATTCAACCCAACAATTGGGCGAAATATCTCTGTCCTACACTACAGATATAATCAAAGACCGGGTCGCTGACCTACTCCATGCCGTAAAGGAGACAAAACCACTCATTCACCAGGTGTCTGAGTCTGCCTATTCGCGTCATGCACACGACTCATTTCCCGCAGATCACCAATATCGTCGTGGCGAACCAATCTGCGAACGCCACCCTAGCGCTTGGCGCAAGTCCGATCATGGCTTCTGCACTCGAAGAGATGTACGATTTGAGCCGCATTTTGGGTGCCTTGTTAATCAACTTTGGCACGGTCACGGACAACGAGAGTATGCTAGCCGCAGGACGATTCGCAAACGACGCAAAGAAGCCAGTCGTTTTCGATCCAGTGGGCGTAGGAGCAACGGGATTTCGTCGCAAGGTCGCTGCTGAAATGCTAAACACTTGGCAAGCCAGTGTCATCAAAGGCAATGCGGGAGAGCTCGCCGCCCTCGCTGATTCAGAAGAGGTAGGTTGCTCAGAGTCAGCTAATCCGTGGTCAGGTTCGTAAAACTGACCGGCTGTGCCTCGAGGTGCAGGCCAAGGGCGTTGATAGCATTGGTGTTGGATTTGCTAACCCCGCTAAATTTGTCAGAGACCTGGCAAGGAAGGAACGTGAGTTGATCCGAACTTCATGTCTTCCGTGTATACATGTTTCAAAATTATCAGGATGTGTTGTCGTTCTTACTGGGGCTATTGATTGGGTTTCGGATGGAACGACTGTCGTCAAACTTACAAATGGACACAAACTACTTGGTGACATCACCGGTTCTGGATGCCTAGTTGGTACTTGTATAGCTACGTTCTGTGCTGGAGCTTGGGAGCTAGCAAAGAACGAAGACGGGGCAGCGAAACTCGTGAGAGGTGACATGTTGATTGGGGCACTGGGAGGGTACGTTCACTATACTTTTTAGATTCTAAAGCTTATACTTCAACAAAAGCATACTAGCTCTTACCATTGCAGGGGAGCGAGCAGCAGTGCGATCCAATGTACAGGGCTCGGGAACATTCCTGCCTGCACTTATCGATGAACTCTATAACTTGACGCCAGAGAAAATGAAGCAGGACAGTCAAGTGGAGATAGTAGCAGTGTAGTAAAGCACGCATCTGCATCACACCATCGTGGTTTTAATAATGTCATATTCGCAATGATATACCTATTTAAACCATCCCAGAGACGTCACGGGTAACAGCATTAGGTATGTCGAGAATCTTGGCAAACGGCATTGACGGTGTGGGTTGCAGCCAATTCTTCCCGTCGTAGTAGGCATGGGGTGGACTATCAATCATGTGGAACGTATATGCATAGCGAGTCTGGCTACTCGTGTTTCGTTCGGACTTGTGTAAGACGCTACCGTGGATCAGCACCAGGTCCCCTATGGTAACACTTTGAATACGGTCTGGAGGATAGGCCAAAAGAAACTGACCTGGTTCGCAGGTTTGCAGGAAGTAATCCTTGGTTGCGCTTGCAGAATTCGCGTTCAAATTTGGAAAAGGGGGTGAGCAGATTTGCTCGAACCCGGTTCCGCCTCCAGGCTTGCGTATGAAACGTTTGGTAATTGGTGTGGTAAGATGCGATCCTGGCAGGAATGAAAGTGCTCCATTAAATGGTGTACATTTTTCCAATGGTATCCAGAATCCGAGGGCAGTGGGAGGAGAGGTATACTGGGACAGTCGTTAGAATGGTGTGAACCTAGCAGCACACCTCGAGGGAGATTATCGCCTACGCACAAGGAATGTCCTTCGAGTAATGAACGTGTCGCGAGACAGCAGCAAGGTAAGTTTGCATCATGACTCATATATCAGTGACTCACGAGTCTGTGTGTTCAGGAACTAGCAAGCAAACTTTGGGTGAGGACGGCTGATTGCTCGAGATACAAAACCAATTACCAGCACTGCCGATCCCTGGTTGCTTGAAGATGAGCATTGACTGAAGGGCTGGAGTGACGTCAATCATTAGGCAACCGTGGCCCTGGGATCCAGTAGGAAAGTTTACTCGCCAACGGGATCATGATGAAATTTAAGGTCTCTCGCTACAGCCTTCAACTTGGCATTCTCTAGGGTCACCTCCCGGAAGACGGGATCAAGCACGTGTAGCGCTGCAGCATTTCGGTCGGAAAGATAGCTGTCGGGTACCAGGTAGTGACCTACCATGCCCGATCTTGTTCACTGCCTTTGCTTTATCCCTCGTAAGCTGGCCTTTCTCATCCACGGCTTCTTCCTCTAGGAAGTAACGGATTTTATCACCCGAGTTGAGAAAGTAGTCATCGCCAATGTGATTCTCGTCCGATGTAGTGAATTTCGTCTGACAAATGGAAAGTAACTCCATTCTCTTGTTTTGTGGCAAGGTGATGATTGAACACTCACGAGCGGGTGGTCCTCTAAGCTGAACTCAGCCAATAGTTCTTTCGAGCGTTGGAGGAGAGATGAAACCTGGTCTTGCAACAGAAAATTCGGAATGCAAACGTAACTTTTGATCGTGGACGGGCCATTAGCTGTCATTGAAGCGGAGAGTCACTAATGTCACTCACCCCTCTCGATAGAACTAAAGGCCGTAGTAGTATGGTAGTAAGAGAGTGTCGAGATCCAGAGACATCACACTAGCCTGATTTATTTGTTCCTGCGTCAGGTACTCCGTCATGGGTCGACTTGACTTGCTAAGTCTTCAGTGCGTGATGATAGTAGTATGGTAAGACAGCCTGCAAGCTGCAAGACCGTATCCGAGCTTTGCAAGACAGATTACGTACATTAAAAGGGCATGGGTCGAGTTTACGATAAAATTATAATCACAAGCAAAAGTACATAACAAGGCGAAAGCTCAATTTCACACCTCCGAGTCTGCTGTGTTATCATCGACATCGATATTCTCTCCGTTGGCCAGTCGCTGGATGAGATGATCAATTTTTGTTTTGTGTATCCTGTGATGTTCTTGCCATCCTTTCCAAGGATGATGAGGATGCTACGATGGTGTCGCTCACTAATTTGCTGTCACGAGGGATAAAAATGATGCATACCAGTCGCCCAAACGCTTGAAATATTTTATCCGATGTGCCCTCGGGCTTTGTGAAGAAATACTTGGCAAGAAGAATGTCATCTGCGCGGGAATACCGCATCTTCTTTTCGGGGGGTTGTGGTAAGGGATCATCCCCCTCTGTCCTATTCAGCTCATGTTTGTGGCGACGCCAAAACTTCATCCATGATGCACGAGAGTGGTGTGGCGCCTGTGGATGGAACAATGAGCGAAGAACAGCACTCAGAGTGAAATGAATGACCTTTGTAGCAACATCTTTCCAGAACGCTACCATGTCGAAACGATCTTGAGACCTAGAAGTAAAGGAAAATAATAGTGAACAAAGTGAAGACAGTTACCCATGCACTGGACTTACTTCCTATATTCCATGAAGCGAACCAAGAACGTCACGTCCTGTTCAGTGAATGCGACTCCTTTGCCAGTCGTACTCCTGAACAACGCCCTCGGAGGAGTTGGAGATCGATTACGCGGCTGGTTGCCTTCTTGCTGTAGTCGTTGCTGCGCTGCGGCAATGATCCCAGGACCGGTGCTAATTCGAAGCTGTTGTTCCACTCCGTTCTGATCTTGTTCTCCCTCTTCCTGGGGAGTTGTGGTATCACCAAGGTCCATGGAATACCCACCAAGCCTGATTTGATGCTTGTTGCAGTACCGGCGCCAAGAGTAAAATCTACGAAACACGTTAGTCAATGGACGGAGGGCATAAAGGCCGATGTACTCACGTATGATGCGGAGCCTACCGGATGAATCGTTCAGTAACTCCGTCAGTATGTTAGACAAAATCGCAAACCTTGACAGCTATCCTCTCGCATATCTCTCTCAGGCTGACAGTAATGAGTGAAGACTTTATATATAGGGTATGATGGGCAACAAACCTTAGTACGAGACCTTGCTCTTGACAGTAATCGATATATCTCTTGAGGTACAAGACATCATCAGAGGTGAACAGATTGCCGCCATATGTGCTCTTAATTACGCGGTTTGGGGGCGTAGGAGACCGAGTAGGCGGATTTCTTCGATTAAGGACAAGAGTAGATGGTGGCGCCGCAGGAACTCCCTACTAAGATTTCAGATATGTGTGAATGTGTGAATGCAGTGCAAGCCTGCCTGATTCCGACTTCGCTTCCGACCACGGGACTTTTCTCCATTAACATTGTCAACGGGCGCATTGGATGAACCGGCAGTTGATGGCCCTGGCTCGTGGATGTAAGGAGCCTGTTCGTAAGGTTGCTCGTACTGCAGAGCATGTCAACCTACATGGCACAAGATGAATGAGCTACCAAACTAACCGTCGCCGGACCATAAGCGTAATCGCCTGGAGCTGCAGCCGCCCAATCCGTTTGCTCATCTCGATATCTATAAGCGTAGGATGGGCCACTCGGCCCTGCTACCATGTGTGGTGGGGGTTGCTCAAAACCAGTGACCCATGGACCATCCCGATAGGGCTGTGCAGGACGGGGGAGCATTCCCGAGGGAGGCTGAGCAGTCATGTGAGTCTGTTGTGGTGCAATGGCGCTGGGAGCTTGCCATGACTGAGGTGGAGCTGCAGTGGGGGGTTGGATACCGCGGGGGGGAGGGTGCATCGGGTGCGCATAAACAGGGTAGGCATACGAGCCCTGCGGTGGTGGGTGCACAAGGGGATCAGCTGGACCCAAGGTCGCGAGGGCCTGGGGGTGTGGGGGAATGGGTGGGAGCGAAGATACTTGAGCAGCGTCATTCTGAGGGGAGACAACGGCTGGGAGATCAACCCTATAAGAGAAAATGATCTGAGATTGATTGATATGGAGTGCGGGGGAGGGCTCTACTTTTCGGTACCAGTGACCTTACAGTCTGCCCAATTGTTCTGGAATGTCTGGAGTGCGCCGGCACGAACACACTCATGGACCCAGCGGGAGTGAAGAACGATTTTGCCCTTCTTGCCGGCATATTGGCGGAATAGGTTCTGACCTGATTCTTTGTGGGGGTCGACTGATATGCGGGTGAGCGTCAAGGATTAGGCGAGATCGATGGCCACTTGCCCAAAATGTATGGAGTACCACTGTAACTAGGAGAGACGGCGCCGCCATGTTTCTGTGAGGCCAATGATAGGAGCGAGTGATCAGATAGCAAGTGTAAGAGACTTACGGTGACGAGTTCTACGAGGACATCTCTGTCGTCGACATCTTTTTCGATGTAGATTGTGAGCGGTGTGCCCATCATGGGCTCGAGAAAGAGAGCTGCATTCTGGGAATCGCTGGATGGCGGG
This sequence comes from Boletus insuetus, assembly GCA_038093095.1. Lineage (NCBI taxonomy): Eukaryota > Fungi > Basidiomycota > Agaricomycetes > Boletales > Boletaceae > Boletus > Boletus insuetus. The sequence continues at coordinate 8,991 of JBBPRQ010000120.1, forward strand.
TGTGCATGCTGAGCGTGAGCGCGTCTGGTAGAACGGGCTGGTGCCATGGGTCTTGGCCAGGACTGGTTTTGATGTAGAGACGAAAGAAAAACCAGCCCAAATCAGGTCACGGGGTGTGACAGTGGTTGGAGTCCTACAAGCGGACCTCGAATCGAGTCGTCGGCACCTCGGCTGCACGACACAAGGCTTCGTCCATCACAATGGAGAGAGATAAGTACAATAAAGTCACGCACAGAACCTACGCCACTGGAATGTATCCGACTCCGGCGGTTATAAGGGGGACAGAGTCCTGCAAAGGGACAATGGCTGAATATTAAAACCTAAAATACATGTTTTGACTTGTTTGTGTATATCAACATGGGATGTCGGAGTCTCAAAATGTATTATCTAGGACGAGTTTCCCCTCCAAATCGACCAAGCAAAGAAGATACTCATCTGCTGTATTCTCAGTATCATCTCTCCGCTCTCCCCGACAGTTCCCCTTCCCTTTTTCCATCATCATGGCCACTGTCGCTGGCCGAAAAAAATCCATCGCCTCCAACCCTGGCCTCGTAATCGAAACCCCCGTCGCTAACAACAACATCCTCAACAAGGCCGCCTCCGCCTCCACTTCTCTCTACCAGCAATGCTCTTCCTTACGTGCTCGTCTCATGCGCATCCCGAACTTCTCCCATTTCTTCATCCTCTCTGCTCCCAATGGCGACCTTCGTCAGTCCACCGACCCCGTCACACAGCTTTGGGATTGCTTCACCCTCGGTATCCCACTTTGTTTTCTCTTCAATCTCCTTCCTCCCCCGGCCCGTCCTATCGCGGAAATAATCACCGATCCTGCTACTTTCGACCTTTCCAACGAGAAGGAGAAGAAACGCGCCATTGCTAAATTCGCCATGAGACTCTCTGAAATCGATAATTGCGAAAGATTCACTGTGTCCGATTTATGGGATCGTCACTCTACCGACGGCCTGGTCAAGGTACGCGTTCTGTGTGGTCTGCACTAATTCGTGAGCTTGACATGCCGTAGGTCGTTAGCACTGTCACTACTCTTGTCGACCTTTTACCATCCGATATCTTCGAGCCAGCCCCAGTATCCCCCCCTCTACTTGCGTCGCAAGAGCCGATAGACTTTCTTGCGAACCACACACTGAACCCTGCCACTGCTCCAAATGTGCACGACGCGGCTCGAAATAATATCATCAGGGAAATGGTGGAAACTGAACGTAAATATGTGCAGGATCTAGAGGTCATGCAGGTCAGACACCCATCCTTTCATTTCCGTATCCTTGTCTGACTTTGGTCAGAAATATGCGACCGCATTGTCGCACAGCAACACAATAGATCAAGATACCATCCATCTCCTCTTCCCGGGTCTAAACAAACTACTCAACTTCCAGAGGAAGTTCCTTATTCGCCTCGAGAGCACTGCCGAAATGCCTTGGAAAGATCAGCGTTGGGGCCTACACTTTCTTGAGAACGTGAGTTCAATTGTTCCTGTTTTGGTACTATACACTTGCTTATTGTGGCGCATTCATTGTCTCACAACAGGAAGATGAGTTTGCGGTCTACGAACCTTACTGTGCCAACTACACCAATGCAGCAGACATCATGATTAAAGAGGAGCAAAACCTGTCGGTATGTGGATGTCGGCTCCTCGCCAACTTGGTTTCCATGTGAGCCTGGTTGGTGTGACGACGACGATTACGTCCCAAAATAGCATGTCTCACGTTTTTGGCTCCAGGTACACAACAATTTGATCAACGCCAAATCAGAGCTACCTGCTTTTCTGATTAAACCTGTCCAGAGAATTTGCAAGTATCCGCTACTCCTTGATGTGAGTGACCTTTCATGGTTGCATTACATTTCCTCATTATCCTTTGCAGTCCTTAGTCAAGGCATCAACCGTCGCTGATTACCCACACTACGAGGAACTCCAAGCTGGTTCCGCTGCGGCGAAGCGGATAACAGATAAGATCAATGAAGCTCAGCGTCGCGCCGAGAACAATCAAACTGTGCGAAACCTCGAAGGTCGCGTCAAGGACTGGAAGGGCCATCACTTGTCCAATTTTGGCAACCTCCTGCTCGACGATGTATTCACAGTTACCAAGTCCGAAGTGGACCGAGAGTATCACGTTTTCTTATTCGAGAAGATCATATTATGCTGCAAAGAGGCGCTCCAACCGCCACCGAGCGGTAAAAGAGGCGGCAAAAACAATTCGATCCTGAAGAAGCAGCCTACCCCTTCTGTCGCGTCTGTTCCTGGCGTACCAAACAAGAAGAAGGATACCCCACTCCTTCTAAAGGGCCGGATCTTTTTGAATAACGTCACCCAGGCTATTCCAAGTTCTCCGAGAAACTCGATTGGTGCGTATCGAATAACTTACTTTACCTCGCACATTTAACATTCATTCAAGGTTCTTCTGTCGTCAGCCCATATTCCCTTGCTGTATGGTGGAGAGGTGATGATGATCTGGAGTACTTCACTCTCCGCTGTCGCTCGGAGGAGCAGCTTAAACAGTGGGAGACTCAGATTAACAGACTAATCAGGGAAGTAGCGAGTCGAAGGGCTTCAGATCGAAACATCTCGCAATTTGTCGCGCACGCCGCCATACCCCCTTCCATTACCCAGCGGTCCCCGCTTCCGTTTGCTCTCGACAGATTCTCAACGTCACATCCCCACCACATACATAGTTTACCACCTCACCCAGCTGGCAGCCACCAACGACCGAGCTTTTCTGTCGCCTCATCCTCTGGGTCGAGTCACTATGGTTATGTTACCACCGACGGATTCGAAATTGATGTTGACGACGAGTATGAAGAGTACCCCCCATCATCGGGGCGCGGGACTCCGTTGGGCATACACCGCCCAACCGGGCATGAACCTCATCCCGACCATGGACCTGTTAATGGTATGCAGCCGTTCCCCGGACCCTTTGTACCCTTGTATCGCCCACAAGTTACACGTATGAGCTCTGCCACAAGCACTACGGACGCTAGCTTCGGTTCTGGCTCCCGACCCCCTCGAATTCCCGTGTACACTCAAATCTCCTCCCAGAAGCTCACATCCTTCCCGTACGAGCAACCAGATACACCGACCTCGATTAGCAGTGTAGCCATGTCCCTACCACCCAGCCGATCCAGGAGTGCAAGCCAACCAAGTGCGTATGTCCCACAAGCGTCTCCGCCACCCATCCCTACCGCCCCATGGACACATCGATTGCAGAGCTCGACGGTGGATAACAAGCGGGGTAGTGGCTCAAGCCAATCTACCCATGGTTCATCGGAGGAATCACCGAACAGCTCGTCGCCGATAACGCCGTTTGGTTCCAGTGAATCATCGTTGGCAGGAACAGGGCTTCGGCAGTCGAGGTCGCAAATGTTCGAGAGCACGACTCCGAACTACGGACACCCTCCTTCTGTGAAGGTCAAAGTCCATTTTCAGGACGATATATTCGTTATACAAGTCCCTCGATCCACGGAATTCAGCGAGCTTGTGGATAGAGTAGGGAAGAAGATTCGCCTCTGTGGACCGCGTCGGGACGACACTCCGTTGAGAGTGAAGTACAAGGACGAAGATGGTGATTTAATATCCCTTGGGTCTACCGAAGATGTACAGATGGCTTTCGAGTCATTCCGCCCTGGCGGACAAGTCACTCTGTATGTCACGTAGGTTCACCGCGTCACTGGTAATGCTATCTCCTATCCCTATCATCGCGTTGTATGACATTTGTCTGCTGCGATTGCTCTCATCGGGACTCCATACGGCATCCTCCTTTGTACAGTCTGCCCATCGTTTGTCTTTAATCCACGTTCGTTCACCACCTCTTCGTTTTCCTACGATTCTAACCAGTTTCGGCCTCGAGACCATATCCAAGATTTTCTAGTCACTTTTTGTCGTTTTCGCTCCTTGAATTCTTCGACGCCATCGAGCATTTTATCTAAGACATGGAGGAACATCGGTCATGTAATAACTCTTGATAGAACACTGCACTCATTGCTACGGGTCTTACTTTATTATGATTATTGACTACCAATGAACAATGCTTCAAGCGAGCAAATGTTGCTGCGATCTATGATTCTCAACGAATGTATCTCTACCTTTGCGTGGCCAAAATCTACAATGCATCTGGTGACAAATCCCCTAGGCTATGCAAGTCCATGCCACTCATGGCGCTGTGTAGAGAACGAGCGTCGTCTCCGTACTCTGACTGCCCATCAATGGTTTCCTGCCATCGCGTGAATAAAGTGCACTCAAAGACGTGACTCGGGACGCTCACATCAAAGTAGTGGTTAACCACGCTCCTCGGAGCTTCGAAAGAATGGTCAATAAAAATGATACAGACCCTGGTACACGAAACTTACTTCGTGGAGTTCTTGGTAACCGGCATGTCACTCCGCTCTGTAAAATATGATAGGCAACTAGACCGGACCTAGTCAAAGGATGGTGTGATAAATCAATATGCACCAGCGTTCTGCCTCGAGTAACCTCACCATCCTGTCTGATGAGATGCTCCGAGCCCTCTACCGCTATCTGCATGGAAAAACTGACACGATAGTGCGATCAGTAGCATCACATCATAGAGGGAATTATTACTCACTTCGTAAAACCAGACATAATCACGGAAATGTGGATCGCTGTCTAGTTTGGGATTACCACCATTGGTGGCCCTTCTACCCTCAGCATCACGCCCGAAGATGTGAATAATACGGTGTTGAATTTCTTCTGCGACTTCGACGAGGTTCATGTATTCGCCACTGCCGGTAGGGCATTCGACCTGAAGGTCATCACCATAGTACTGGTAGAACCTTTGAAGACTTTCGATGAGCAAGAAATTGACAGCAAGCCCTGGGTAGGTGGTAAGTTTTTGTATGGAGTATAATTAGGTCCTCACATATGGGTCCACGCCAGTTAGAATTCCCACCAAACATCCCGGAGTGAGATTCACCAGGCCAATACCTGATTTCATGCCGCTCTCCATGGACTTGCATCCCCCAAGGTTTATCCTTGTGCAACTTCGACAAACTAAACGGTCGTGAGATATTAAACAAGGGAGGTTGCAACCTGACATACGATCGAATACCATATTCGCTCAGGAACTCATCCTCATCTAGCATCTTCTCTAGGATGCGGACAAGCCTCTCCTTGCTGGCAAGCGCAAGGAGACGTCGCTCGCCCCTACCACTGACTATAAAACACTGAGAAAACCAAGCGTGAGATGAGATGAGGGCGATCACATTACCCTTCATATTTGCCATGTTCCGAGCCGAGACCTCGGGTCTATGATCGATAAACCACTCCACACGCTTCCTAAAACCTGGAAACCGGTTGAGCACGGCAGGCTCGAGAACAAGAGTTGCATAAAGGGGGATGAGGCCAACAAGGCTGCGCACAGGCAACTGGGTCGAGTTTCCAGGTCCGAACTGAATGGCATCATAATACATTCCATCCTCCTCGTTCCAAAGGCTTCGCTCGTTATCTCCTGACTTGTATGTCATGGCATCAGCGATGAAGATAAAGTGCTGGAATCGGTCAGTCAAATGGGACTTTTTATAGACAATCCAACGTACTTCAAAGAATTTAGAGGCGATGTCCTCATACACCGCATTGTGCTTCGCAAGCTCAAGGGCAATATTCAACCTAGACGCCATCAAGAGAAGCTGCAAGGACATACACCTTAGACTCACATATTCAAGCAATAAAATGCCATCCACGCAGTGCCATCCGCCTGACGCAAACTCCCCCCTGTTGGCAGTGGCTCGGAACGGTTGAAAACGCCAATATTATCGAGCCCAAGGAAGCCACCCTCGAAGATATTGTGTCCCCCGGCGTCCTTTCTATTTACCCACCTATATGTAACTGTGATCAACCGAACCATCCATGAACTAGACTGCGAACCATGTAAAGTTGAGCAGTAACTTCTGAAAGACCCTCTCTAGAAAGGGTACATCCTCCCGTCCCGTGAGCTTACGCTCTATCTTGAAAACTCTGAATGTCGCCCTGAAGCCCATCAAATGAATGGTTTGAACAAGTCGAGCTGGAACTATACTCACCAAGCATGTACAGGCGGATTCACGTCCGAGAAATTCCATTCATACGCGGGGATCTGCCCGTCCGGCTTCATATACCATTCCCTAGTTAGAACGTCTAATTGCTTCTTAGCGAAGGTTGGATCGACGACGGCGAGCGGTATGCAATGAAAGGCGGTATCCCAAGCGGCAAAAAAAGGATATTCCCACCTGAACGAGTCATCTGTCAGGGTTCAAAGCCAACAAGTTTTAAAAGCACATACTTGTCGGGCATGGAAAGAATATCGTCGACGTGCATATGGTGCCATTCCTAACAAGCGGTTTAATGCAGACTGGCCAGGCAATTGCAAAGACATACTTTATTGCGAATATATTTTCGTCCGGGAGGTGGTGGAGGTTGTGCAGGGTCGCCATCGATCCATTCCTTCTGTACGAAGTGGTAATATTGCTTTGTCCACAACATACCCCCGAGGGCCTGCCTCATTATTTGCTTAAAGTCGTCGCTCATCGGTCCGAATACGAGCGAATTGTAGAATTCGTCTGCCTCTTCACGTCGTTCCTCTATTACTCCGTCAAAGACAACTTCATCTTCCAGATTCAAGACTTTCGACACGGACCGCGGAGTCAATCTTATACGTACAACTGCGCACCCCCCATTACCAGGGACATTCTGGAAGGTATAGTGCGCTGCAGATTTCGTTCCTTGCTTTTCTGGATTGACAAAAGGAGTTGGACCATGGGAATCCAACACCGGGTGCCCCGGGATAATATGATCGTGAAACGCGTCCTTGGTGTATGGCGATGTATTTTGTCCACCATAAAGGCGGTGGAAGTTGGTGTCATTCTCTGCAAAAATGAGTTCGGGCTGAATGACAACATCATCGTCCGTGACGAATACACCCTCGGCATTGACAGGTGGCGGAGAGGGTAAGCAGTACATAAAGTACTTTTCCATAGTAGGGTGTCTTGTCTTGATATACTGGATATTGTTCTCCGTGACGGAACCACCTAGAGATGGCATTGGAGGCTTGACAGCGGGCCACGACCACGTGTTGCGGAACCACAGTTGGGGAATGATGTGGAGCGTTGCGGGCTCTGGCCCACGGTTATAGCTGGTGATCCGCACATAAATGCTATCCGGGTCATCCTCATCTTTCGCGTACTGCAAAACATGATTCAAACTAGTTGCGCTGAGAGGGAGAATAACACAAACCTCCATAAAGACATCCCAGTATCGATCGTCTTCAAAGGCATCAGAGTCTAAGATCTCGTACTCTGTCACATTCCGATCCCGATGTACATTCTCCGTCACGAGCTCTTCGTAGGGGTACTTGCGTTGGGGGTACTTGTATAAAAATTTCATGTAGGAATGGGAAGGCGTTGAGTCTAGATAATAATAGAGTTCCTTGACATCTTCTCCGTGATTTCCTTCATGACCTGTGACGCCGAAAAGACGTTCCTTTAACATACGATCCTCGCCGTTCCACAAGGAGAGAGAAAAACAAAGTCGTTGATGGTTATCCGATATACCACCAATGCCGTCTTCGCCCCATCGATAAGCGCGCGATCTCGCGTGTTCATGAGGGAAATGGTTCCAAGCGTCTCCGTTGTCAGAATAGTCCTCTCGGACCGTCGCCTGGAGTCAGCGATGAGTATCGAAGCATGAAAGCCGGTGCTGGATTGGACTTGCCCACTGTCGATCGCTAAGGTAGGGACCCCATCGTTTCCAATGGCGGAGTCGCGCATCGTCTTGCTGAAGACGGAACCTCTCTGCACCCTGGTAGTTGGTACCCAACCTATCACTTAACCGCTGGCGGTAGTTCTTTTGGATAGCATCCGCATTTGTCCCACTCGGAGGAGGGCTCGCTTTCGCGACTTTTTTGGGGGGCTCCGACTTTGCTGCTGGTTTGGGAATCTGAATAGTGAGACGGAGGTCGCGAGGATCCGAGTCGCTTGATCCTGGCCCATTGGAATCGTCGCCGCCTCTGAAGAGTTTCTCTTGTATCGCCTTGAGCGAACTAGAAGCCATGGAGATAGGTGTGTTGGCAGTGACCGAGAAGTTTCAACCGCTGGCTTTATATCTGCAGACGAGTCGAATATCTGAGCCTGGGCCTTATCTGACGTCATCTAGCCCTTATCCAAATCCGATAAATGCCAGTTTGCCTAGATCGAATGAGAAAAATGGGGTATGTGTATCTCTCCAAAGTGGGCCGATAAAGTCGAAGTGACCAAACTAGTTAAGCTGCAGAGATGTGTAAGTATTATGTAGACCCGCCTGCAGATCGTATCACAGCCAGATTCTGGCATGTACATGTAGTCCATTGGAAAACAGCCCTGTCACCATCTTGGCTCCCCAGCTGCCATCAATACGCTCTGCGTCCAGTTATATTCACCAAATTGCTCCTCTTCCGGGAGAGTGACGTTCAAGCGACGGAATTGGACATCTTTACTACATTCTTCCGGGGGAATATGACGAAGAGCTGTGCCAGGCCCTATCGGCCCTTGCGAATTCGTCATACCATTCTTAGTAGTATGTCCGACAGGAATGGCATGGTCCTGTCCGTCACCCTGGATGCCCAACGCAAGCGAAATTGAAGACTCATCAATCGCCGTATTCAATACTGGCGGATAGCTAAATCGAGATGACTGCGGTGCTGTGACCATGGAATCCGGAGAAGACCCGGACGTTGAAGATGACCATAAGTCACCCTCCTGCGATGTGCCGAAGGGAGTGGCGACCACCGGCGGCGTCTCTGGCGTTGGTAATGGAACAGGAGACGGGGAATTTTTCGAAAAGAGTAGGTGTAACGAGGGCTTCTTCAGTCGTTTCGTACGAGAAGCAATGGAAGCTGACCGTGCTTCTGCCGATATGGAAGAAGAAAAAGATATAGATGGGGTAGATTTACGATGCATGATTGGGTTTCGAGCGACACTGTCTCGCGGCCCAGGAAATTGGAACTGAGTTTCCGCAGGGTTTTGCGCAGGTCGTGAACTCGGGATCGGAAGGGGAATAGGCTCTGCGATGTCGAGGGAATAGAGAGAATTGGAGGACTGTTGTTCACTACACTCATCCACGAGTGTTAGTGATTTGACCAACTGCATAGGCGACCCCGACGACAACGAAGGAACGGACAAAGAATCGGTTGAGCACGACAGGGAAGGTGGGGAATAGGGGTTGGTTAACTTGAAATTCAAAGATGTAGGGGTAACTGGGCGACCACCCTGCGATAGGTGAGAAATCGACGAGCTATCGTCCGTTGTAGAAAATGATGGTGACGGCGTCTCAGTGTCGGGGGGGAACTGAGAAATTGCATCATGACCACTAACACGCAGTCCTAAAGGCTCGCAGGAAGAAGACGAAACAGAAGCTGTTCCATCGGTCGTAGGAAGAGAGGGGAGAGGACGAACAAAGCGCTTGCTTTCGACCAATGGTGTCATGTGCGAAGTTGCCTGGTCGGTGCCAACAATCTCTGCGCCATCCTCCGAAAAGCCAAGGTTAGATTGATCAGCTCCTGCTGCAATCGCATCCAGGTCCAGGCCATCCTTGCATTGATGAACGCCATCCCAGATACCCTGGCTTTCACATAGCGCTTGTAATAGCGGCGGGTTCATACTCAAACTGGGACACAGCACAAGCAACAAGTTGCTGAGCGGCATCTTTGTCTCAGAGCTCCTCTTAGCGGTATGGTTGATTATCTCCGTCACCGTGAATAGCAAGTCGCGGTTTTCCTGTGGCAGGCGAGATATGAGAGTCGAGAGAGTTTTGCGCAGCGATTCAGATGGGGGAAGGGTTGCACTAAACTTTGGCATGCCAAGTGTTGAGAGTGACGGGGGTTTCCTAAGTCCATGGAAGTTACTCGACGGAAGAGGATCCTGAATGTTATTGGCCAAGCGCTCCGAAGCTACGGCAGCGTCAAAGTAGGGGATTAAATGGTTTGTCAGGATGGGCTCAGGCACTTCAGTAGACATGTCAGCCACGGGGAGGACCAAAAATGAACCTAGTCACTCACATTCTCGCAGGTAGGCCTTAAAGATGGAAGCGACTGCGTGAGGGTCCAAGTCTCCAGGGTTGGATTGCACGATATCAAAATCGGCCCCTGTGTTAAGAGCAATCAATCTTGAATCTAGACTGCAAATATCCAACACTTACCAGTATCGAACTCAGCACGTAACTTGACTACATGGGATGAACGACCACTGACACTAAAGCAAACGATGAATATTCGAGACCTAGAGATATGCCTTCGCACTGCGTACCGAAAAAGCCCTTGCTCTTGAATACCCCACGCAAGGATATGCTGCGCACATCTAACCACCAACGCAGGAAGATGGCGGCTTTCTAATGGCGCTGAAGGCTGACTCCACTGGACACGCTCTGAGGTGTCCGATTCCTCCCGTCCATCCTGCCACACGTTCTGCGCGCGGAGAACGCTCAGGAAAGGGTCGATAGCAGTCTCTTCCACACAAGTTTTGAGCTCCCTTCCGAAGACCAAACCGCCAACACCTGATACACCAATAGGACCTCGGAGGCGTCTGCCGAGCTGCGGCCCCTCGTGATCGGATAAAGATGAAGCAGGGGAACTAACGGATGGTGTCTGTGGATTGTGGCGAACTCTCCTGCCGTGTCCGTGATACGCAGACTCCGAGTGACTTGAGTTTGTACGAGATGGTGGTCCGCCATTGGATGATAGTTCACCGAGCGGCGACACAAAAGGACTTGGAAACGAACTTTTCGAACCCCAAACTCGACCCATTCTCTCTACAGCACGCCGTGCGAGCCCAGCAGCAGGTGCAAAGCCTGACGTCATGCTGATAGCTGTCTGACGGAATGATGGTTGGGGAGATTGTGGTGGTGGCGCAGTTTTTGGTGGTAGATCTGGAGGGTCCGGTAAAGTTCGATCGACCCGCGAAGTGGCTGGATGGACCGCTTGATTCAGCGAGGAAACAGCGCGAGAATGTCGCGTTACAGCTTCCCGGGCAGCATCCGAAGGCAACGAAGAGAAGGTCATCGTAGCCATCTCCCCGGTGGCAAGGCGCTCCCGTTCACGTCCTTCTGATGCAGATCTAGGAAGAGTCACCGTGATCGTCTCCAGACTCATTGTTGCGCTCGAAACGGCGGAGCTGGAAAGCATCAACGAAAGAGGAGGGCCAAGGTTGAGAGATTGAGACCTCCTATCCCTAAGTCGCAACGACGGAGCTGGAGAAGGACGACCCAACGACCGTCCCTTTTCGTTATTTCTTGAATCGTCCTCTTCTTCAGCCATGACGTACTCCGCATCTGTGATAAGCGCACTTAAGCGCTTGTTGATGGGTACAACGGTATGACTGGAATGTAGTGAGTCCGTAATGGAAACCGGGCGAGGTGACTTGCTCCCTAAAGTAGGGCGGATGGTATGGAGGCTTAACGTGGAATCGCTTTTCCTGCGGACATCCTTTGATTCTGACCTCTCGACATCTCTCCTTTCGTTTTCCTTCGATGCGTGCTCCGTAGGTTCATCGCTCCTCTTCATGTAATCCAGCGCCGGGACAATGGGACTAGATGTTGTTATAACGGAAATACGTTTATCGATGTTGGTATTAATGGGTGTGAGGTGGGATGATGGGGGGGCAGGGTGATCAACGTGCTTTGGTGGCGGAGGCGGAGGTGGTAGACTTAGACCACTCATTGCAGGGGATGCAGGCGCAGACTTCTTATTGAAGACATGTTGCGCAAGCTGGAGGGTAAGCTGTTTTGCTCCCGGCGGACGTGGTGCGGCACCCGCTGATGTATACAGCGATTCGTCGATCTGCGGCTCCTTCCCTTTATCAGGTCTTGGGGACGGTGGAACGACAATGTCCGACTTTTTCCGTCGCCCGACTAAAGCACGTTTGAACCGACCCCCGGTACTCGACGCCGTAACACCCAGAGAAGAGGGAGCCGATGACGGAGACAATGAGGTGGTGACCTGAGGCCGGCTGGCAACCTGACCCATTGAAGGTGTGGAAGAGGAAGAATGGGGATGGTGGCTGGAAGCAGGTACACCAAAGATACTCTTGAACGTGGTGGAAGGGAGTGAAGGCAGTTGATCGGCGGGTGGAATGCCCGAATGAGAGGGGGGTGTTGCAGGTGTTACCATGGAGGAAGTTGCTGCTGCAGGAAACGAGGAGGAAAGCGAGGCTTGCAACGTGGATAATGATTGCTTGTTCTGGACCATGAGATACCCCAAGGCTAGACCGCGCCTTCTGGCACGGACGGGGGCAACTAGGCAGATTGAGCCACACAAAATATGAACTCAGAGGATCACCTAAACGAGATAATGACGGTGCTACAGTGGGAAAGAGTGTTTAAGCCGTCAGCACGGATCCTGGAAAAAGAGGGTGGAAAACTGGAGAATGCAATGCAGTGGCAGCAAGGCTGCGAACGTGTGGGAGCGGTCACCAATGGCCGACCAAGGTATGGAACTCACCATGCAGTCTTGAGGGTAAAAATGCAACGGGGCCTGTTGGTTACAATGTCACCACGGTGATATGTACTTGATGATCAACCAAGACCATCAACTGCCTCTGGAGCCTCACCGAAACAGGTGGCGCAAAAGAGAATGAAGAGCGGAGGCGAACACGAGGCGCTGCTCGTCGTGCGGAACGTCCTTCGCAGTGCAAAGCCAGGGTCACCTTGCGACGCCATTTTTGGGCATGACATTCACGTTATTTCCAATGGTAAAAATAATCTAAACTATTTATATTACCGTGTATACTTCCAGCATCTATACATAATGTATCTAGTGTAGAGTTTCACGTAGAAATGTCCATGACACGCTCTATATCATCACGGCGCAACTAAAAAATCCTTCACCAGCTCGTATGTGAAAAAGGACGTTGCTATACTAGGCGCAACTTTCACTGTGGTTTAATTTCGGGTGAGCGTTCCGGTCGGCAGGCTATCTCAATCTTGACAGACTCACGTAAGTTGGGCCAGATGCCACGATAGAGCCCACGCAACCCTTCAGTGCGGATGATTGCCCTTAACGCATCCAGGGCCCCACTGTATTGATATCCCATTCCTCCAGCTGACATGCCTACAACTTGCATCTTCCTTCTCAGGACATCAAACGGGAATGTCAACGTTTGCGAAATAGACCCTGTAGAAATGTTTGTTGAAACGCGCGAAAACACTGAGTGTGGATGAGTCCATACCGGCTAGGGCGCCGCACATCAGTTTCCTAACTGTACTAGTCTGACCCGGTGGCGTGATGATGCCACGCAGAGCCTCATACGCTGCGAAATTGATCCCAACGTACGGAGCAACCCCCACCGCCGTTGCAACCAGCCCACGGTATAATCCACGTACACCGCCTTCTTCACGCATGACTTTGAGAGTCATACCAAAAACTGATAGATCAGCCTTTGAGTAACGTGCCTTCGGAGTAGGGCTCGATGTGGAGGATGGGGTGGAGTTAGCGGATGTCGCTGAAAGTGACTGGTTCTGGACAGATATACTGGCCGTGGCGATAGATAAACGCGAACGCACAAGGTCCAAAGGGTATGTCGTGCCTAAGATCAAGTCTGAACATCAGAACGAAGGGGAACCAAAGCGCTTCGCACAGACTGAGGTGATGCCAGCTAATGCACCACTCATTAACCGTGTCGGGGTATCGAGTTGCTTAGACCCATTGCGAGTGAAAAGCTACCAGTCATGTTAGTTGTCCAACGCCAGTCACTAAGTGAGCATTTTCTCACTCACCTTTTTCAGTTGCTCGTAAGTTGTGAATTGCACGGCACTATAAGGCACTATTCGCAAGCAGTTGATCCCATTCCCTCGCATAAAGCCTGCAAAACCTTCTTCCCTCCACATTCTTACAAGACTCCGCCAGACTCCCGTGTACTGGCCTTTGGAACCACTCGGCTGCACTTGTCTAGGGATTTTCACAAGGCCGTCCTCAGAAAGCAAAGCACATTTAGCCGTGGAAATACCACTCACTGTATAATCTTGAGCCTTTCTAGCGGACTCACAACAGACCGAGATGTAGCACCTGCGATGCCTCCGGCGACGAAGTAACAAAGAAGTTCGGCTGACCAAAACCCATTCTTCTGTGACTTGGCTCCTGCCATCGCACGAAGCCTTGCGCCTTGCTTCAGTACTGTTCGGGGTCGAACCACGGAGTACTGAGTATCAAACGTCGGAAGGCCGGTCTGTCGCCAGCGAATAGCACAGGATCCAGTAAGGAAAACAAGATTTTATCTGAAACTTAGATACACATCCTTTAGAGGTGACATTGGATTAACCAAATAACGCATGTCATTAAGTGGAATTTGGGCGGAATGGTTCTACGTAACGTCATCTGCGCGCTGTCCTCAACATTGTCTCGTCGACCTATCAAGTAACCAGGCCAGGAAGAAATACCAAGTACTAGAAATCAAATCCAAGGGTGGACTATACAGTCCGTACACGTCGCGGTCAGTGATGCACAGATATACTTTCGTATACACAACAGGCTCATCCGAGTCTAGCTTTCTTCCTAGAGGATCCACCTTGGACTGTGGTGTATCCTGGTATAGCTCCGGCCCCCGCACTCACGCTCGCGAAACTAGTGGTACTACCGGGCTTGGATTGCTGTGATAGATGCTGACCTTGACCATGCCCATGTACTGTTGGACCTTGCGGTTGTGTGTGCGGCTGCGTTGGCGCAGGAACGCCCATCATTGACGGCGCATCGTCCTGCGTGATTCGTCTTTGAGGCGGAATTTGGTAAGCTGGTATGTATTGGAACACGCTGTCAGCAATGACAGGGGGAGGACATGAGCACCGAAAGGAGAAGAAAAGAGATGTCTGACTAACTTCCGTGTAGGCCGAGGATCCTCCTGGAACCACCTATGGCCAAGGGCAGCTTTTGCAGTCAATCGTTTGTCGGGAGCATACGCAAACAGCTGACGGAGTAGATCGTGCCCTTGCTGCGATCGAATACGTGACTGGCACCACTCCGCGAGGCGGTTTTGATATCTTGAGCAAGGGTGAAGTCAGTATAAGTTATCCAACGGGTTGTCCGTCCACATACGCATCCAGTCGTTTCATATTCTGGTATTCGGGCATATCGTAAACACCAGGCCAGTCCTTCTCTTCGAAGAAAGATGAGTTAAGGACAACATTCTCGACGAGCACAAAAACCCTCTTTACCATCTGGTGTGCCAAGAACCTCGAAGATCTTAAGAAGCTGATCCTTTTGAAACGGCACATTCTTTTTCGAGTCTAATTTGGCCTCTTCGCCTTTGAATATTGGCCGCAAACTTGCCAGCTCTGCGAAAACGCAGCCGACCGCCCAGCAATCAATCGCTTTATTATAATGCTTTGCACCCATGAGGAGCTCAGGAGCACGGTACCATATTGTGACAACAACCTTGTCGCCTGCGAAAAGGGGCTGTAAGGGCTTGTGAATCAGACGAGCGAGGCCGAGATCCCCAATCTTGACGGTTCCAGAAGCAGTGATAAGTATATTAGCGGGCTTGAGGTCCCTGTGAAGAATATGGGCGGAATGCAGGTAGACAAGGCCATTTAAAAGCTGATAAATCAAGGATTTGAGAACTTGAGATTGGACCTGGATGCGGAGGGTTTGAGAGTAATGGTGGATAACTTGCTGCGAATAACGTAGAACATCAGTTCAAACTTAACATCTTGCACAATCGATGAAACATACTAGAAAGTCATGCTCGGCGTAATCAAAGACCATGTAGATAGATTTATCCTCCAAAATGACTTCCTTGAGGGCTACGACATTTTCATGGGATATTTCTCTGTTGAGCTGCCACAGTATGTCTTCGTGTCCGCAGTTGCTGTTAATAAAGTATAGTGGAGCTTACCGCGATCTCTCGAATGGCGCTTTGGCTGATACCAGTATACGTCACGACGTCCCCTTCTTTGTCCGGCTTGAATTTTTTGATCGCGTACATGACGCTCTCAGACTCGACGCTCTGTGCCTTGTAGACCCTACCATACGTTCCTGAAGATATGAATCCAAGGATGTTGTACTTGGAAGCGACTGTCCGATGCGCGGCGTCCCTCTTGGCGCGGTAAAACCGCATAGGATCGGTCTGCAAGAGTGTATGAGACCAATCATCCAACATCTGTGATGAGTCTAAGTGTCCGTGATGAAGGTCAAAAGAAAGTGAAAGCTGTTGCAACTTGGAGCACTTCTTTCCTAGTGGTAGTAGTACTAGTCGCTTCTCGGACCCCGGAGGCCTTTAGTAATGGATATCATTAAAGAAGGATAAGTATCCGAAGATTTGAGAACAATCTAACGTGTGTAACGACAGAGCATTGTAAATACAACATGTAAGATATATCTAGCTTTCCTACGTTGGCGCGAAAGAGCGAATCGAGAGAGGTATGACAAAATAAATAAAAAATAGACAATGCTTATTCATGCGTGGTTGCCCCGTTCCCAGTTGCCTGGGTATAGTTAGGCAGAACCTCACTAACTGCGATGGAGCTGTGGTCAGCTGTCATGATGCTTTGATGACGTTGCGAATTCGCGAGTTTTGAAAATTCGTCGGAAAGCGACATGCCCCCTCCGGGTGCTTCTGGGAGAGGTCTCCGTCCCAGACCCTGTGAGTATAAACGCACTCAATATCATGGTTACTGAACCAGGTAAAGGGGCGCACCTCATCTACCGCAGACTGAGTCGGTGGGACGATACCTCGGGGGTCGCGAGAACCGGATGTTACGGGAGGGTGGGCCGGGACAACTGTGTCATATTGTGCTGCATCATTATTAGCTGGTTGTTGAACCCTTGCAGAAAAGGTCTGGATCGAGGTGTCGTTTTGCAATGAGCTCGCATTGTTTCTAGTCTCCAGCGACGAAGAAAAACCAGTCGGGGGCACCCCAGCCGATGCAAGGAATCGTTGTTGGGGACTAAAAGATCGATAAAGGTCTTGTTGAGTGGCCATAGCAGCTTTCCAGCGTCGATAGAAGAGCAAGGCAGCTACTGCACTCAGAACTGCGGCTACGACTGCAACGACTATGCCAGCAGTTGCCCCCGAACTGAGCTTGCTAATGATGAAATAAGCCAGCCGTAGCAACCACAGTTACCACGTTTCCGCATCACTTACTTCTGCGAAACATCACTTGTGTTCGGCAGTGGGGTGCTGGTAGGAGCACTGGTACTATAAACCGAACAACCTAATCAGCATGGCGACTGGTTAGAGAATTGATGGGAAAGCACTTTACTAGGGTCCACAACTGTGCATAATCGATGCAAATGGATTGGCCACTGGCAGCAGGGAGGTTGGTAAGAACGAGTTGATGAGAACCAGGGCCAAGATTATCGGCATGGTAAATCATAACTCCATAATTGGTAGGGTAGATGGTCGATGCATTGTACTGCGCACTCTGACTACCATCCAGTTGGACTGAGTACGGTCCATTGGAAGGGCCGGAAGACCCAAAAAGGCTGATGGCCTCGCCTGATAAATGTGTTAGAGGTGAGTAACAATGCGCTGAGCAACATGCGTGCCCTCCATGGTACATGAGTCGTTAACGACAGATTTAACACAACGGTGCTCACTGTGAAGGTGAAGGTGACGCTCGCATCGTATGTCTGTGTGACACTGGGACAAAACAGATAATGAGCTGCAGAAAATCGACCAGTCGACATTGCTTACTGGCCAGTACCATTGTTAAATAAACCGAAGTTGATATCGCTCGAGCCTGAGGTAGCACTCCAAGCTGGTTCTTGGTATTGAAAGCGTGAATCGGTGTCCTGGACCACTTCGTAGACCAAGTTGTCACTCGTATTCCCAACTTGTGATTGCCATACGATCTATGCGACGTCACGCGTTTGATCATCTGACAGGAGTAACTGACCATGTCGACGTCCACGTAAAGACTTCCGGATGCAGTGTTTGTCAGCTTTATAGTATGCATCGCCTGGCTGAGTGACGATATGTTGAAAAGGGATTGCTGGAACAAGTTGTTCCCGGCGCCATCAAAACCTGAATAGGTTGCGCTGTCTACTTGAACAGTGTAACTCCCGTGATTTGGCCGGTTACCCCCATAGATCCAGACTGCAGTCCCATTGAAGTTGAAGGATACTGAACCATCTGTTACGTTGTTTGTAGTGAATGTACCAAGATAATAGCTGTGAAAGTAATGGGTGGGTGACCACATCCAGCAACACGTAGAGAGAACGTACTCTACGGCAAATTGGTCGTATTGGGCTGTTCCCGGAAGCCAAGTGGAATCATACGAGATCAGGGGGGACTTGTCATCGATTACGCTTGTGACCAAGGGCATTCTGGTCGCAACGACGACAAGGAAGGAGGTGAAGGGTGTCCGTGTACCGCTAGCATGCTATTTTAGAAGTGGAGTGGGTAAGTAACATGACCACAGCAGTGACAGCACAGGTACTGACACTGGCGGGAGTCGCGCCTACGGATTTGTCAGCAGTGAACGCCGTGGTAACACCACGACTCAGAACATTGGCGATCTCCTTGATTTCATTCTCATGAAAAGTCGTGAAAATGGTGCTTGACAATGACAATGACCTTGTGGTCGTTCGCTGGAAGTGCTGATCGTCGCAGCCCTGCAGCCGTTCTGCTGTAGAGCGAGGTTCGCTCACTGAGGCGGAGTCCGTGTTTCTTGGTCGCGCCCGCAATATATTAGGCCGTGTCGACAGGGAAACTTCGCCACGAGGTCGAGTTTATAACAGTGGACGATGTCAGTTCTTTTGTGGAAGTTCAGTTTCTGACCTGTGAGCACTAGTATTCCCTTTGTCGGCACCACGGTGTTAAGGTACGTGTTTTTGATAAACATGCTTGCCATTTGGTTGATCTTTTGCGTCTTCATTGTTCGTGTAGCTGTACACTGGTCTGCTTTGTTTTCCAGTGAATGCGTGGACCGAGACGGGGTATCGTGCGTAATGTCTTGTGACCACCCAGAGATCGCACCTTTTATGACGAGGGTCGACTTCGTGCTCAGGTACAGGGTCAGCTGAGGCATAGGGCATGTGTCGATGAAGTGTGATGCATGAACCGTAATGCCGACGGGATGCTGGACGACGTAGGATGGTGCAGTGAAGGAGAAATATAGAATAATTCCTGAGTAGCAGGAGAAAATGGCACCATGCTCAGGCTGCTCATTCACAAAATGCATCCTCGGTGTATGGTTGGGCTGTTATTTCCTAATTGCTATCGTCGGCCAAAGCACCTGACCAGATCCTCACGCGCACGACCAAGGGCTTCTTCAGACATGAGGATAAAAGACGGGTCGCCACCGGCTGCATATCATCTCTTGTATTCATTTAGTCTCTGCTATCCTTCTTGCCACTTTCTTACGCTCTCGTTATACCACAAGACATGATCTATACGATAATCGTCCCATCACACCAACCGTGATAATAAACGATACCTTGAAAGTCTTCCACTGGTTCGTGTCAACTACACCGCTACAGCTTGCCAGCTTGCGTGAAGAGTGAGGCGCCATTATCCCTTTGTCTCACGTGCCTCTGCCTTAGTTATCATTTGCGGTTTTGGCGAAAAGAAAGTCAAGTATTTGAAGAATTAAGGATAATGTGATGAGCGAACAATAACAACAGATATATATGCCTACTCTGGTACGAAATACCGAATCGACAGGTACCGGTAAGCAACCGTAAAGCAATAGACGGTGCTTATCCGTGCGTGGTCGTCGCGTTCCCAATTGCCTGGGTATAGTTAGGTAGAACCTCACTAACTGCAATGGAGCTGTGATCAGCTGTCATGATGCTTTGATGACGTTGCGAATTCGTGAGCTTTGAAAATTCGTCGGAAAGCGACGTGCCCCCTCCGGGTGCTTCTGGGAGAGGTCTCCGTCCCAGACCCTGTGAGTATAAACGCACTCAATATCTCGGTTACTGAACCAGGTGGGAGGGCACACCTCATCTACTGCAGACTGACTCGGTGAGCTCACTGTGTCAACGATGCTTCGGGAGTCGCGAGGACGGTAGACCGGGACAGCTGCGTCATACTGTGCTGCATCATTATTAGCTGGTTGTTGAACCCTTGCAGAAAAGGTCTGGACCGAGGTGTCGTTTCGCAATAAGCTCGAATTGTTTCTAGTCTCCAGCGACGAAGAAAAACCAGTCGGGGCCACCCCAGCCGATGCAAGGAGTCGTTGTTGGGGACTAATAGCTCGATAAAGGTCTTGTTGAGTGGCCATAGCAGCTTTCCAGCGTCGATAGAAGAGCAAGGCAGCTACTGCACTCAGAACTGCGGCTACGACTGCAACGACTATGCCAGCAATTGCACCCGGACTGAGCTCACTAGATGAAATAAGCCAGCCGTAGCAACCACGTTTCCGCATCACTTACTTCCGCGAAACATCACTTGTATTCGGTGATGGGGTGCCGGTAGGAGCACTGGTACTATAAAACGAACAACTCAATCAGCATGGCGACTGGTTAGAGAATTGATGGAAAAGCACTTTACTAGGGTCCACAACTGTGCATAGTCAATGCAAATGGATTGGCCACTGGTAGCAGGAAGGTTGGTAAGAACGAGTTGATGAGAACCAGGGCCAAGATTATCGGCATGGTAAATCATAACTCCATAATTGGTAGGGTAGATGGTCGATGCATTATACTGGAGAGTCTGACCACCATCCAGTTGAACTGAGTACGGTCCACTGGAAGGGCCAGAAGTCCCAAAAAGACTTATGGCCTCGCCTGATAAATGTCAGATGCTTGACAATACGTCGAACAACAAACATGCCCTGTATGGTACATAAGTCATAATAAAACACTTGGCACAGGGAAGCTCACTATGAACGTGAATGCGACGCTCGCATCATATGTTTGTGTGACACTGGGATAAAAAAGATGATGAGGTGCGGAAAATTGACCGTCGACAATGCTTACTGGCCAGTACCATTGCTGAATAAACCAAAGTTGATGTTGTCGCTCGAGGCCGTGCTCCAAGCCGGTTCTTGGTATTGAAAGCGTGAATCGGTGTCCTGAACTACTTCGGAAACCAACTGATCGCCCGTGTTCCCAACTTGAGACTGCCACACAATCTATGCGACGTTAGGCACTTGAACACCTGACGAGCGGCATTAACTGACCATGTCGACGTCCACGTAAAGACCTCCGGATGCAGTGTTTGTCAGCTTTACAGTATGCATCCCCTGGCTGAGCGACGATATGTTGAAAAGGGATTGCTGGAACAAGTTGTTCCCGGCACCATTGAGATCTGAATAGGTCGCGCCGTCTACTTGAACAGTGTAACTCCCATGATTTGGTCGGTTGGCCCCATAGATCCAGATGGCAGTCCCATTGAAGCTGAAAGACACCAGGCCATCTGTTACGTTGTTTACTGTGAATGTACCACGATAATAGCTGTGAAGGAATGTGTGGTCACCAGGCACGTCCCGCAACACACATAGAAAAACATACTCTGTGGCAAACGAGTCCAGGGCTGTTCCCGCAATCCAAGTGGAATCATACGAGATCAGGGGGGACTTGTCATCGACCACGCTCGTGAGCAAGGGCATGCTGGTCGCGACGACGACAAGGAAGGTATCAGAAATGAGGGTCGTCCGTGCCCTGCCAGTGCCATGCCTGCTATAGTAATTCAAGTCTTTTTGAGTGCTTGGCAGGGTAACTACTTAAATCATTTGGCCGTGGGAATGACGCGCTCACGATCGAGGCACGGACGCGATTGTTGACGCGTTGTTGTCAATCACTTTGACCTTTCCCTCCACGTCCCCCAATGCACCCCGTTTCCCTTCTCCCCATACACGCTCGTGTGCGCGCGTTGCTTAGGTCAACGTGCAACAGCGGAGCATTCACAATTGCAGGCAGGTCTACCGAGCGCGACGTGATCACAAAATTCGTCGCGTCTGGCTGCGAGACTAGCTGTTCTGATGTCCCACCCAAGACATCTCTCTTCATATCTGGTTCACCTGGAACCGGAAAGACGGCACTCATCAATTCTGTCTTGGCTGGGCTCGAGTGCAGCCAAGATTTCAAAGTAATAACAGTGAACTGCATGGCCCTGAATAACGTGGATAATCTCTGGGACTGTCTCTGCGAAAACATCGAGAACACCACTTTGGTCAAGCGGAACAAAACCACAAAGGCAAAGGGAAAGCGGCTCCTAGACAGAATACTAGCCTCACAAGAACGGAGATGGTACAGCTTCCTTTGGCGTCATTCCACGCGTACTGACGCGCCTCTCTTAGTCTCATCGTCCTTGACGAACTCGACCATATTGCGAAATCATCCCATGCCCTCTCCACTATCTTCTTGCTTGCTCGCAAACATTCTTCTGTTCGCATTATTGGCATAGCGAACACGCATACTCTCCCCGTCTCCGCCAGCCTGTCAAATGACGAGGCAGCTAACGTCCTGACCCTCCATTTCGGCGCGTACACGGCTTCTCAACTACTCGAGATACTACAAGCCCGTCTGTCACCCCTGTCCAATGCTGACCACTCTGAGCAACTCAACAAGTTCTTGCCTATCGGTCCCTTGACCTTACTTTCCAAAAAGGTCGCCTCTCAGACCGGGGACGTGAGGACACTTTTCGAGGTCCTTCGAGGTGCAATTGACCTTGCCATCTCATCTTCTACTGCTCCTGTCGAAAACCCTCTCGGGGTTTCTGTACCTCCCGTCACACCGAACCATATTTTGGCGGCACTCAAGGCGTATCTCCCTTCCAACAGCTCTCACTGTAATTCCTCAACCCCACGAGCTACCGTCCAGTCCAACAATAGCGAGACGGCGGTAAAAGTCCGGAACCTCGGCTTACATTCGAGATTGGTGCTTCTCGCAATCGTCCTTGCCTCAAAGAGGAGGGACGCTGCTCTCCCTTTATCCTCCATTTCAAATTCTCCTCTCAAGACCCCCACCAAACGCACGAGCTTGACTTCCAAGCTTCGCATTCTCGAACTCCCCCAACTCTATACGTACTATGCTTCGATCCTGGAACGCTCCGAGAACGGGATTTTCACGTCTGTTTCTCGCAGTGAGTTCTCAGACCTCGTTAGCGTCTTGGAGACCTCCGGCATCGTGTCTTTGTCCACTCCTTGCTCGATGATGCTTTCCCCATCAAAGTCTGGTCGTCGCGGTGTCAGTCGGACATCGTCATTTGGATCACCGAGCAAGGGTGCCGCTTTTACTCAGGAGATCCAACTGGTGGATTCACTTCGTGTCGAAGAGGTGCTACGGGGCTTGGGCGTGGACGCAGCAGCAACCAATACAGATCCACGGGAAGAAGAAGTGCGTGCAATTTGGATTCGGGAGAGCAGGCGGACTACCAGGGACATGGCTCCGATTCCGCCTTGCGTACGGGATCCAGACCTGTTTGAGGCGGCCTTCAAAGGTTGATTCTGTCCACGTCTTGTAAGATCGTCATCACCGTGTAGCCATTTATATTCTCGTTTTATGGTCGTTCCGTCTTTTAGGGAATGTTTAGCTTATGCTTATAGATTTATACCTGCACAGACTACTACTACTCATACCAATGTACTCATGATTGCATGCTCACGATGACACATTCTCATGGTCTCATCCACCAATCGTTCTGGTTCAGACATGTCAAGAGATGTCGAAGTGAATCCACCCCACCTGGTGGTACCCGTGACTCCCCTTCCGAACGTGCAGCTTGAAGTTGATCTGGACTTTTTCCATGCTTTTCTAGCATGGCCTCCAATGTGCGCATCTGATTCAAGGTCGAGTTAATAATGATCATGCTAGTCAACACCGTTCGACTGACCAATGCAGATACCTTCTTGCGGAAGGAAGCGTAAAGCGCGTCCAGCACGGGTGATGCTTGATACTCTGCCATCCGTCCATCCTTTAGATCACCCACTAGGACACAAAACTCAAGAACCACCTCCAACGTCCCTCGCAAAAGATCACCTGCGGCCCTTTGAGGCGACCTCAGGAGGCAAGCGCTGAGTATATCATCCAGAACAGATGAATGACACTCCGCAAGGGCAAAGACATCCCTGAAGCTGTTCGGTGCATCAGGAGTCTCGCGACAAGCCGTGATGCGCAAGAGAAAAGCACCGAAATTGCCTCGGATGGCAGTATCATATATATACGTGGCAAGGGTGCTGAGAAACGAGTGTGCTGCGAACCGGAAATGAAGCAGCATTCGGCGAGAAGATGAGAGTGTTGGGAATAGAGGGGCAGCGGTGGTGCGCGTCAAGCGGAAGACGGAGCGAATCGCACACTCGACTATGCCCCGTTAGATGATTAGCATAGGGATACCGGTTAACTCACCTCGCGTCAAGCGGAGCAAGAGTGCAAATATCCTCTGATACTTTGATAGAACGGCCGTCGGAATCAACACTTGCAAGGGTTGTGGAACCTTGTAGTCGAGATATAAGAAATCTAATGCTCTGTTGCATGTAAGCATGAGGGGCGTCTCAGAGTCAAGTAATCAGGCGTACTCGATAGCTGTAATTTTTTATCAGTTATACTTCAGAGTGAATAGATCGAAGACCTACAGAGAGGATCTAACCATCGTTCGTTCCCCCTGCCACTGAGCTCGCGTATGGCAAAACCCAAGCGAAATTCTGCTTCGTTCATCACTAGATGTACACCATCTACACGGGAAGTGGTATCTTCCGCGCTCAGAGGATCATTCTGCTGAGAATCAACTATGACAGCGCGGAGGAGGAAGCTGAGCTCAGAACCACCAGGAGGCCAGGAATCTCTTGTCACCAGGAGGGGCGCTAATCCTACCGGCCATCGGCCTGCGTGAGATTGGCCAGGTAGCGTTGTGTCTTTCGACTTGTACCGCAGGAGATTGTATAATTGCACACTGTGACTTTCTCTATCTTCTGCGTCGGAAAACAAAGCAGCAGATAGGCGTGATTTGAATGAGTGTGAAGTGAGCAGCATGTGAGATCGGAGTAATTCGAGGTGGGCATCGATGCAGAGGAAGGAAGACCGATCGAGAAATACTGCTAATAGTGCACGGGAGAGGCATGAGGCATGATCCTGAAGGGGCATAAATGTGAGTTCACACAAGAGAGATGGGCTTGACGTGATATTCGGTAACATATTCGGAAAGCTCATTATGAGTTCGTCGAGGACCACTTGACAGTCGCGTTCTGAGGATGAGAAGGATTCCGGTTCCAAATCGAAGACTCTGAATTCCGCGAGCGGATCGCGATTTTCTGACGACTGTTCCGTTTGTGAATCGTCCAAGGGAAATTGGGGTGAATTTGATTCCTGAGCTATAGCGCTACGACCGGCCACCAACTCGTTCCACAAGCTCTTGATGCTTTCTTCATTCCACATCCACGAGATTTCTTTGGACGGTACTTCAGTAGAGAAGATCGGGTGCTCTGGTTCAGCGCCCTCAAGTAGCTTCAATGATTTGTGAGCCGCTGGGAGGATGCTTGCCAAACTTGTTGGGATAAATTTCGGGAATGGACCCTCCGCATCGATGTTGCCCTCCTCACCGCGCCAAATGCTCTCTACCTCGTCACCTTCAAATGTAAGATCCATGAGTTGAGTCCTTTCGGTGGCGATGGTGTGCACTTGGCGAGTTTCTCCGTAGGCCAGCAACTTGCAAAGGGAGTGGATGTATGGCTTGGATGAGACTGTCAGGATGTATGCTATGATGGCTGTGATATCACGAGGAGAGTGACGCTCTACATGCATTTCCATGGTTTCGTAGACAAGGGACAGCAAGTCGACCGGAGAGATCGGAATCTCGGAAAATCTGTCTGGAGTGATGTCCATATTCTAGCTTCGAAATGAGGACAAGTGATGCAAATATGGCTGGCACGTACCCTAGAACACATTGAAGCAAGTGAAATCACAACCTGCTCAAGTTCGGTGTAGTAAAGCCACACGGTAGCAAGGCAATGGAGACCCGAAAGTGCCATGGCACGCGAAAGTGGTCCATTCGACAAACGATTTCGAATAAAAATTAGGACCGACGAGAGACCATGGGCAAAGGCATGCACGGTGGTATTGGTATGCCCTGGTCTCGATTTCAAATTCGTGTTTCTGAATGGTAGGAGGCGCAAATGAAGGCCATACCTTTTGCGAAGCTCTTGAATCAGTTGTTCTAATCGACGTACGAGAGTGCCCAAGTCAAGAAAACGTTGCAAGATACTTCAAAGATGTATCACTACGACAAGATACGAGGAATCCAAGTAATCACGAACCTTTGGGACATCCAGTTGAACTCGGACGCGTCTGACGACGTCGCTCGAACAAACGATTGCGAGTGTACGTCCCACACGTATAATGGCGACGAGGTTCCCAGTACGACCAAGTGGAGCGAACCAAACAATTCGCTCTCTGTGATTCGAGCGGCTTTTGTGAACTTCACATGCACACTAGGTTGGGCCCTACATCGCCGTCATAGACGTTGATTCTTTGATTATCCTCGGGAAAATATCACTAGCGACTAACCAATTCTGCAAGGAACCCAAGATGCTGGGATTTTGTTCGGTTAAGAATGGGGA
This sequence comes from Boletus insuetus, assembly GCA_038093095.1. Taxonomy (NCBI): domain Eukaryota; kingdom Fungi; phylum Basidiomycota; class Agaricomycetes; order Boletales; family Boletaceae; genus Boletus; species Boletus insuetus. The sequence continues at coordinate 35,449 of JBBPRQ010000120.1, forward strand.
GGTTCGATTGCTTGAAGGAGGATTCGGACTCCAAGACATGGAACGATCCTATCATGTACATTAACATTAACTCACTCCACGAATTACATCAAAAGCCACACGCACAACGTCTCGAAGGTGACGGAGTGATGCATCATTCCACAGTGTGGTGAACTCAGGCTTGGACACCTGTGCAAATACACTCGAAGATACTTTCGCACGAGACAATGCAGGAGATGACAGTGGTTCGGCAGAGTTGTGCAGTGCTCCAGATTGAACGGGTAATTGTATGGTTTGGACGATTGGATCCTGAGGTTTGTTGCCCAACCGGGGTATGGAGAAATATTCGGAGATGGGTTCTAATGCAGGAAGGATAAACTTTTCGTCTTCTCCAAGCCATTCCGGACCGACCGTAGGCTCCTGCGCCATGATGGTGTGTGCTGAGGTAACCAAAGCAGAGTAATCGCCTATTATGGACAACCAGCGACGATCTTCAAGTTATGCATGTCCACCAAGATCCGTTCGTCAGCCCTGCATGCTAGTACAAAATTAAATAATTCACGCCTAATCGTTCTATCGAAAACAGTGGGGTCCCCGCAGTAACCTCTATCAATTGGTCAAGGACATTCTATTTGGTCAGAGGAAATCGTAGATTTCGATTTCATGACCGTGTTAAGTGGACATCTCTACAAAATGAAGGATTCTGTGGCAAATATAATGAACCAGGTAAGACGTTCCCCTGGGTCCTTCGGCGATTTGACTTGCCGACCCGCCACTCGACAAGATCTCGATTTCCGCCTTCTTTCTCCTGTGCAAGATACGCATGAGTTCTTTCCTATGGGGAATATTAGAAAAAACGCCATGCAAGTCGTTTCAGAACCCATGCCTCCATTCCACGGGCAAACTACTTCCATGGTGTTGCAGCATTGTCATGGCCTGCAACGTGGTTAGCTCAGAAACGTCTGCCACCATCAGGTACTGTACAACTTACTTTCTTTTCGTCATGCTTCGTGATAGGAATTAGTATATCCAGTGGAATATCTAGCCTGCTGGGATGTGTAAAGGGATATCATGGACCAGCTTGCCCCGTACCCTGTGAGTTCCGAGGCTTTGACTCCGAGCCATTGAATGCGATGCGCAGCGAGTTTTTCATTCTCGTGTCGAAGGCTTTGGCTACCGTATTTGTAAACCGACAGTATGTCCAAACCATAGGCATCTCCGTCAACCAGTCCCATTATTGGTATCCTGAATCGCTTTTAGGTATGTATAAAAAGCATCCTGGCTGCTTACTCGTCCGGTAGGTTATCTGATAACGTCTTCACGAGTTGTCGAGTGGCGATGTCTGGATATCCCTTACCCTGCTGCAAGTGAGCTGAATTCCACAAACACGCGTTTGACATTTCACCGTGACAATCAACCCACACCCAGGTAAGCCTGGGTACCTGGTGAACTGCAATCGGCATAAGGTCTGGAAGACTGCCTGTTTTTCGCGAAAAAAAATCGCGTCAATATTACTCGAGCTCGATGAAATAGTAACATACCTCCTTTTCGACCACAAGAACCCAGCTAACGTCGGGCTTGACTTCAAACCGTTCGATGTCTTCCCCAGCCGGGATCAGCGTGCCCTCACCACAGCATTGGACATCATCAGATGCGCGAAATAAGGAATCCATACCTCGCAATCATTTACCCGCAATGCTTCGCCATCTAGCAGGTATATTACTAGACCACTACCACAGACGAGGCCCTTCGATGTGGCACGCTACATACACGAGATCAGCCACATAAGGCGGTTTCTGAGAAGAACAATCACTATGTTTAAATCCGCTCGGTCGAGCTCCAAGGTTGCCGCAAGGTCGTCCACGAGCTGCGCCAATCAGTGACTCGTCAGATCTAGTCGTGTATCATACCTTGTCCACAGTCTTTTGTGATCTGAATAGCGTGACGTCTTTGTAGAATAGATCACTATGACCCCGGAAGTTCAGTATCTGACCACATGGAAGACCTGCTCCTGACCGTTTTGTTAGCGAGAGGTCCTGGGTCAGAGCGTCGTGTGCAAAACTCATCACTCGTAACAGTTGGGCTGGTGAGCAGCCAATATGTCAGGTGTTTGACATGGACGAAACAGTCTTTTGCATACCAATAGGCCTTGAACTCGGGTTCTTAGTTTGAGCAGGGAAGCGAAGAACTCTAGAAGCGCATCTACACACCACAGGTTACTCATGCAGATATAAAGGGAAAAAGTATTTGATTACCCTCCAGTAGTCTTATCTCTTCGTCTGTCCGCGATTTGAATCTCGACTTTGCCATCGCCCGGTCGATGCGAGTAAGTTCCAGCGAGAGATCCTATATCTCGTTGGGACTTTGTGAGTGGTGCCACGATTTGCTCCAGGATGTTGAGCGTAAGATGTTCAATCTGTGCTATAGTAGTTTCGCTTGCCAACCAGGATATATGCGCTTATAAGAGGAACTTCTGGGACGAGACGTACATCGTGGCGTCATGGACCTCAAGCTCTTCCTGATCGCTCTCGGTCATATCGCTGTGTTAAGGCTCAGTAATGTATCGATTTTGTGGAAATGGGCTGTTTGAGCCTGTGAACGTGGGGAATGTTGACCAGTGACATTCGGTACGCGGGCCTAAAATTCGAGCAAAGGCAACTATGTTGGACCGCATGAAACTACTAATCATGTTGTGCCATACCGTACGGAAATACATGAGGCAGTCATATGATGTGATGGAAACAACATGGATCAGTCCCACTTTGGTACGTCTACGCCGAACCAGAGAGGGAGTTTTCGCCAAAAATCTTCCTTTGCTGCAAGGACCGCGGAGGAGAATTCCGCACGACATATCTCGCATGTCCGCATGGTAGGAGTGCTGTCCTCAGGAACGCCTTCCCTCGTCTGCATCGCCTCGGCGTCGGACATCGCATACAATGGGTCGGAAGTACGGTGGCTGATGATTCCGTTGATGTCTCGGAGGAGCTCGAAGGTAATGGCCTCGAACGCGATTTGACAAGCACGTTTCCCCAAAGGGTTTGGATCGTTGCGACGAAGACACCAGGCAGAGGGTGTTCTTCCTTCCAGTTCGTTCACGATAAAGGTGGAGAAGTAGCGTGCGGCATGTTCACGTCCACGGAGAACACAGAGAAGATCGCTTTCATCGAGACGGGTGTAGTCGCCGAGATGGGCACTGAAGACACCTGTCGCGGCTTCGCTAGGCGCGGAACGAGAAAGATCGTACATGGCGGAGGGTAAGAGGAACGGAGCGTTGATGTCTCTGGCCAACTTGATGACCTCCCTGCGGTTAGCGATGGTAGTGAGTCATTGGTTGAGGTGACAAGGAAATACCAACACGGGATGGGGCAAGCCGGGATGTGGAGAGTATACGCCGTCCGGGGATGTTACAGAGTGCTCCCTGGACTCCCACAGGGCCAGACTTGTTGGCCAAGATGTCGAGAGGACGCGGAGAATGTCGTGGCGGATGCGGTGGACCTTGTAGGTGGTGAGGACGCGGAGGAGACTGGCGACGATGGCAAAGCCCGATTCGTCGTAGGTCAGAAAGGAGCTAGGAGATGTCAAAGTGCGCGCAGGAGAGGGAAGCGAGAAAGGGTACAGACATGCCGTCGTATAGTGCCTGCAAGAGGTATGCGATGCTGCGGGGCGAGTCCGGGAGCGAGAGGACAGGTCGACCTTCGATGGCAGGTGAGGGGTCGATGGCGTCGATGAGGTCGTGGAGGACCTGCGAGTGGCGCGCGAGGAGGCCCTGGTGGACGATGAAATAGCCAGAGCCTGCGAGGACGACGATGTTGCCGTCGACAAAGGAAAGATCGTCGTGTCGGACGAGCTCAGCGTTGGCCATGACCAAGTACCCGTGGGAATATGTTTGACTAGACGCCCTTCAAATTCCGTCTCTTCCCTTTTCCACGTCTCCCTCTTCAACGTGAACTTGCTCGTCCTCTACGCCATGGCTGAAACAGCTCCTGCTACTCGTCTCGTCCCCGGTGCTCCTCCTCCCGTCGCTCAGTCGAAATCCCAAAGGAAAAAGCGCAAGACTGGCACCAAGAGCAAAACACCAGGATCCCCGGCTGAAGGCTCCGTCACCATCCCCGACGCTCCCTCCGCGGCGCTTGCAGACAGTGCTCCCAACGAGACCGATCTCAGGGAGGACAACACTGTTGCTGAGCCCGCTGCCGCTTCTGAAGCTCCTACGCACGACGACACCAATCCCAAGTCTAGCCCTGTCATCGAACTCGTGCAGAAGCGCATGCGCGCTCTGAACAAGAAAATCGTATGCTTTATTCGTCCTCTTATCCTCCGCAAAGGCCTGCGCTGTTAACTCGGCCGACCTCACAACAGTCTCGAGTCGCTAGCTATGCAGCAACCGACTATGAAAAACTAAATGATGACCAGAAACGGTCACTCAAAACCCTTCCCTCTCTCGAGGCCGTCTACAAAGAGCTCGAGGACGTCAAAAAATTAATAGAGGTGTGTATGTTTGTATCGGATGATCGCCGACCATCATGCACGCAACACACTTTTAGGCACACGAAGCTCAGTTATCCCGCGATCAGGCATTAAAACGCGCAGAAGCAGATCGCGCAGAGTCCCTCAAAATTCAAGAGACTATCTCCTCCGCGCAGGCAGGGCTTCACATCACTTTGTATCTCGTACATCATGTGATTCTTACGTTTTGTTATAGGCATCTTGTGCTTCAAGGACTTCCTCAATGTTGACGCTCCTTCGTTTGCGTTCCATGCTCGCAAACGGGGATGCTCTCCCTGTGGTGCTTGATTTCGATGATAACGAAGGCTCAGCGATCTTCACAGCATGCGATGCCCTTCTCGGTGAAGAAAGCGATTTAAAAAATACCATTCTTTCCAGTTTCTTGTCTGGCGAGGGTGACCTCAATGGTGTATCGTGTAAGTCGGTCGAATTCAAAGCTCTCGGGACTAATTAACTCTCACTACAGATACCCGACTGTTAAGTATCGTACAGTCTTTCCTCAATCCACCACGCGAGCCCACTCCCCTACCAGCCGAATCAGAGCCTGTTGAAACTGAAGCTGAAGCTGCGCCTGTGGTCGAGCCAGTTGCAGGTATTCCTGGTTCTTTGAGTGTCTCCAGTAGCTTCCATTTCATGCAAGCGAGCGAATTGGAAGCACCAGCGTTCGAAAACAACGCCGAGTGGGTAGGAAAGCCTGACGAAGAACTCAATGGTACTTCCGAAGAACAGCCCCAAGTTAATGAAAGTGCTACCATCGAGCCTGTTGAAGTTAGCATTCAGAGTCTTTTGCCCGACGCCCGTGATTAACCGGCTGTCCGCAGACAATCTCAACCCAACCGATTGATTGGGCAGAGGCAGACGAAGAGGGCGGGCTTCCTTCAATCGCGAACCTCCAAGCGAGTTTTGCACCATCTGGGTCAGCGACACCTGTCATTCAGACAATCGAAGTGAATCTACCCTCGTCAGCGCCGCTCTTGAATGGAGATACCGCGCCCACACCACAGTCGGAAAACGACGGTTTCATGCCAACGCCCCGCGGAGGTCGTGGACGCGGTAGAGGCCACCGCGGTGAACGTGGTGTTCGCGGGGGCTTCCGTGGAGACAGGACAGGATTCCATCGAGGTGGGGAGCGGGGTGGTTTCCGGGGTGGCAATCGGGGTGGTGACCGTGGTAACTACTTTAATCTTCTAACTATCTTGAACTAACCTTGCCTTAGCTCAACGCGGAAATCGTACGGATAGGGATTGGCGCAATGGTGATGGTGAAAATCGCGGCAGGGGTCGTGGCCGTGGCCGGGGGCGTGGAGGTGGTGGTGGAGGGGAATGGGGAGGTATGTAACCCACACACATTTAAGCAAACACGACTAGAGAGGTGATATACAGGCTCGGGTCAACAAGAGTCTCGTGCCGCAGCTCCCCCTTCATAGGCGAGGTTGGTACATTGTCTTTTTTGCGACCGGGTCGCAGCTGGTCGGACGGAGTTATGGGGTTTCAATGTAATCACGTTGCCAAATCCATGTGGCTCTTTCAATGCTCGAGATATCTTTTGCTGGTACTTATTTTTAATTCGGACGGATGCAGTATGAGCTCCACCATGACTGATCATTCTGGCCCTAATTATAATTCTCCAACTCAAAAATTTACCGAGCGCGCGAATGGCACAGCCAGAGTCAACGAGCTGGCAACGGCATGATCATTGATTTTGTTCACAGGTGTCTTCCCTGCAACTAACTCTTCCTCAGGCCTCGACTGTGAGATGCCTCTTCTCACTACTGTAATTGATGACAAGTCACCCCTCATCTCCTATGACGCGACATGGCTTCCTGGAACATCACAAAATGATAACTTTGCTGTCGAGTAAGCTTACAATTTGTATTCATTGGCAACGACGATAATGATACCTTCATAGTTATTACCTGGGAACCTTTCAGAAGAACAATGCGGCAGACGGGGTGGCGACACTCAGTGTTAATGGATCAGCCTTTTGGATATATGGGGCCAACAGACCAAACCACGGGACTTATACCATCCAAGTAGATAGCAACAACTATCCCAACTTCAATGGCTCTGGGAACAACTTATTCCAACAAACGCTTTTCAATGCAACTGTCAGCCAGGGAATGCATACCGTGACGTTGACGAACACGGGTGGAACGTCTGGGTTTTATGTAGACATTGACATGGTCAGTAAAGTCCGTCATTTACCAACGACAGCGGGTTGACCGCACATAGATCGTGTGGCAATCCAATGTCGGGAATACAAGTGACCAGCTGGTTCCCGAATTGGTTCAGGACGTGGATCCTCGCTTCCAATACCAATCCGCATGGGAGACGACGTCAGCGTCCAGCAACCTGAACCTGAATCTGTTCAACAATGGCACTGGCCAGTAGGTGATGGTGGCTAAGAACATCCCACCGAGTTGACTTCTTCGTAGCATCACGGCAACATCTGCTGCGACTGTTTCGTTTGCATTTACAGTAAGTATGCTGCGCCTTCCTTCAGTCGCATGTGCATAGCTTGACATATTGTAGGGCATGCCTGTTTTCTTATGCATCCTCATGCTTCAAGCTGATGGTCCAACCAGGCGAAGTTGTGACGTTATTTGGGACTTCTGGACCTTCCAATGGACCATACTCTGTTCAACTGGATGGTGGTCAACCCGTGCAGTACAATGCATCGAACGCTTACCCCACGAGCTATGGAGTTACGATCTACCATGCCGATAATCTTGGCTCAGGTGCACACCAGGTTCTTCTCACCAACCTCCCTGCTACAAGTGGGCAATATTTGTCCATCGACTATGCGCAGGTGTGGAACATAGTGAAGTACGTTAATGATGCCTCCCTGCTCTGTTCTGCGTGTTGACAGGGTGTGTTTTACGTAGTTCCACCACTTCACCGAATGTCACTTCATGCGTTCCTTCAAGGTATATTCCAAGTGATACTAGCCCTTTCCTCTCTTTGACACATTATACCCCCAAAGTAACAATGACATTTTGCAATAGTAAGTGACTAGCATCATACAGCAAGTTAATTACCAGTCGTCTAACTTCATCTCAAGCAAACTCAGCTCAGGAGCCATTGCTGGCCTGGTTGTTGAGGGCATAATCGCAGTTCTGGCTGCTGTTGCTGCTGCCATTTTCTACTGGCGCTGGAGAGCAGCGTTCAAGTTGGCCACTCCACCCTCTTTCTACACGCCGTTGTATCGATCTCCTGAGACGACCACGGCGACCGCGACTGGCATCGCGCCATCACTGGAGAGCAGGAGCAACGCGAGTTCGCCCAGACACAACGCCTCTTTCCAACCTCTCGCTGCCGTTGGCAGGCCATCCCAACAGTTAGATAGTGATGCCGGTTCCTCTCGTGTAGCAGCATTTGACCCTCGATCTGTTATGGAAGGGATGAACTCCCCCGGCAGGGCCCCGCCGAATGAGGTACGCAAAATTGCCATATGTTCGATGGTTCTGTGTATGATTTACTTCAGGGACAGATGCAAAGGTTGAGACCTCTACCAGATACGCCAGGCGGGATGGGGGCCCCGGGCGGTATGGCTTTACCCGGGGGCAATGACCCAATCTTGGCCTCAGATGCGCCGCCTGGCTACGACACAGCAGTGCGCAGCAGACCTATGTGACCTATCCATAGACCATAGCATCAGTCTTGCCACATTCAATTACCCCGGGGTTGATATAGTATCCGTATTCTCATTGCTCAGGACGTTTTCGGAATAATAAGACTCCGGCGTAGCAGCTTACGATGTCGTGCATGATGGCGGTACCGCAGCAATATAGCGAGGAATCAATCATCCGACAGTGGCTCGTGGTGGATAATGTCGGCTCTCGGTATAGGGAATCGCGGTGACTGACAGTTTCTTATGATTACACCAGCATGTTATGACTCCATCCGCAGTGACAAGCTTGATAAGAGCTGTGCAGACACCCTTAAATAGTCGCCTCCATCACTGAATAACTGATCACCCCCTTCTTATCCTTCAACGATCATCGACACCACTTCGCCATGTCCGAACAGTCCCAAAGTACGTGCACTATATATATAGACGCCCTGTCAGATCTTGAACGGTTCTCGATTGTATGCAGCTTTCATACTCACGTTCAAGACCGTATCCGCATACGAAAAGTACAAGCAAGACGTGGTTGCGAGCGGGGGTGAAATCAAGAACGATCTTGGACCTACTATAAAGGTACGTCATCACATTCTCCTGCCGATCCCACAAGACCAACTTTTTATTCAGGGTTTCACCGCTGTCATGCCCCCAACGCTCGTTCAATCGATACGTGCGGGCAGCTTGGTTGACAATGAGATCAGTAGCTTTGGTACGAGTGCCTCTAGACCGGACTGACCTCATGTCGAACTGACTTTATTTTTGGCAGATCTCGATGGTGTGGCCACTACCCAAGCCCGCTGATGGAATGCCATGATCGTCGTACGATGTATAATATTCATGTCAGAGTGAACTTGCGTTATTGTCTGAAGATAGGTACGCGCAAGTATTACCATGAATGAGTCGTTTCTTGCCATGAATCCAACATGAATCCCTCTCTTCCATCTTATGACTCGAGACAAGCGAGATTGCGGTGAATGATATCGAGAGAAGAACAGAGCCCCTGTCAGATCATTGATCAAGCTAGTGAGGACACACGAGCGCGAGTCCCAAATAGTCTCAGGTTACAATCACAATGTCACCCCTACCATCCTTGAGCACCACCAACTCACATTCGATCTTCTCACCAGTATCCATGCAGACGACCTCTGTCGGATCAATGGTTGAGGTCCGTATCTGTCGGCGCTCGAAAAAGGAACGTCCGAGGACGACATCAAAGTGAGGCTCTTCGGAAAGATAAACGGGTACAGAAACGCTCTTCGGCTTGGGTGGTGAATTGCCACTAGTAGACACGCCAACTTGCGGTCCAGGCGAACGTGACGTGGCCGGCATCAACGTGATTGGCCATTTCCCGAGATTGACCAACCCGCTATAGCCATAGTGCCCGGGCGCAGCGTCGGCGGGTATGAATCCGTGTTTCAAGGCAAACTTTCTTGACATGTACACATGTCGATGACCACTTTTGATGAGCATTCGCACTACATATGGATCCGAGTCAGCCTTGCCACAATGCGGGAGAATGGGACATACCGTTATCAACGGGACCAATGGTACCCATGACGGTCCTCACGCCATTTTCGCTGTGGAATTTTTCAAATTCCTTTCTGTGCTGCACGACGCTTGATTCCCCTACAACCGGCTTTTGTGCAGGGTTTTTCTCTTTGCCACTCCCTCGTGAGTGAGGCGACATCGAACGGGAAGGGTGGAACAAATAGAACGAAGGATTTTGGTAGGCAGGTGGCTCTGGAAGCGGACCTGCGGGATCGCGGACGTGTAAAGTAGTCGACATGGCTGATGTGGCTTGGGCCGAACTGGAGGGAGCATCTTGACGCCAAGTAAAAATCGTGTAGTCGCTGTCTACAGAGATTCAGAAACAGGGTCCGAACGAATGAGACACTCTGAGAGACTGAGGAGAGATCGGAGCGTTACCATCGTCTAAGTTCCAGACAGTGTCGCGCCAGACGTATTTGATCCATCCTGATTGAACCCGCTGACCGTGAAATTCTGCACGGCATTTCCGAGTTAATTTGTCACAAAGCTGCTCCATCGACTCGTCCTTCACTACGTTCTCAGAACTGAGAGCGTGACATTAGTGAGAAGTATGTCACCTACTGACAAGAATGCACGATGGCAAAGGATGAAACTGGGGTATGAACATTTATGACAGACGCGGTGGTAGACATGGTGGGTTGACGTTGAGGACCGATGGAGTGTACGTCGTCCATGACGCCGACTCAGTCACACACTCCCACGGCTCAGAGAATAGCAGTGCACCTCGATTAATTACTCGCGCTGCAATATGCAGACTAGCTATGTACCCTCAACTGATAATCGGATCAAAATTCACCAGCAGCTCAGTAATGGCTTTGCTTTGACCATTTCAAGGCGCTAGGGAAGATATGAGACGTCTATCCGATAGATAAGTAATCGAACACTAACCTCGACAATAACTGTGCGTTTGTACTGTTCAGGCTCGTCTGCGGTCATCCACTCCAGAGTATTATCTAGTTGTTGTCCCGAACGCGCCGTATGGCCATTCCATCTCGTGTGCCGAGGTTCGACATGTGACATAGATTTTGACATGGCTGTCAGATCCTCCTCTGTCATGGAAGCAGCAAGCGATTGGTCGCCAGGCAAGGGCGTTACGCCATCGGGACTATCAGGGAGTGAAAACTGCACCGACGCAGACAAGTCTTGAGGCACCGTTGGAAGCTCTTCCGTTTGTATAAAAAGTGGTGTACGTTCGCGCGGTGCAAAGGACTCGCCGACGTCTACCTCTTCGTTTTCCTCCTCGATCAAGGGTTCATCAACGCCAAGCCTTTGTAAACTAGCTTCAACTGCATCCAACCTCTCGAGATGCTCCAGCATAGTAACCCCAGTAGTACCAGGATGGACTTTGTGGAATTTTGAGGAAAAGGGGACCGGGCGGTTCGCCTCGGACGAACGCCGGCGCAGAGCGGGAGGAAATTCGCTTGAATGGCTGAGACTGCGGGTACGACGGGGAAGGGGCATTGTACTGATTGATGGCCGAGGAGAGGTATTTTGGGGTGCCACGCCTGCAGAGCGTGTCACTTCTTCCATAACGTCAATCTCATCGTCCCAGACAAGTGCTTTCGTCCGCCGAGTTAACTCCAGCGGACCTAGATGTCAATTTCTAACTCAATAACGTGTCCAACACGATAAGAACTCGACCGACCTTCATCCTAAAGCATTACGAAGGTCTACTCAATAAATCTCTTATCTATGATATGAACCAGGACTCACCGCGTGTTTCAAGGACTCGATGATGTTGTAAGCTTGTCCTTTGATAACAGCCAGTTGTCTCTGGGAGCAAGATGTCGAGATCGAAGCGCATCATCGAGTAAACACTCACCTTGAACATCTTCGGATGGAAATCTGGATCTACAGCGAATATCTTCCGCAGCTGGAATGTCGTTTCTTCCCACCAGGTTTTGCTGGTCAAGAGTGGCAAAAAGTGTTGCCGTGTCTTTTCGCTGAATGGTCGACCAATCAAGCTCACGGGAAGGTAAAGCCACCCGTAAGTATACGAACGCCATCCTTGTGGGTGTTCGTGAGGGAAAGAAAGTGAATTATCAATAGCAGCGATGTGGATGTGCGGGTGACGAGTAAAGTCATTTGGTAACGATGACGTTTGAGAGGGGGGGATGGCGTGTGCAAAAGTGACTGTGGACTGTGAGGGTACCGAGGTGTCCGAGTGTCGGAGCTCGCTCATAAGCGACATTTGCGGCCGTTTAGACGGCTGAGGAGCCACGTTGATGAGTGATTTCTCGTGATCACCTTCGCAATACTTGATCATGTAATTGTCCGCCCCTCGATCGGTATTGAGCATGAGATAATCTAGACAACAGTCAAATCCTGCATCTTCATGTGAACCAACCAAAAAATACCCAATATCACAAGTCTTCCGATAAGGTCGTGAATACAAGGAATCGCACCCGTCCGAACGAAGACTCACTTTTCAAGCTCTTCTCTGAAACTCTGCTGAAGGACTCTCGACCAATAAAACGGCCGACCAGAATCGCTCTCTTCCGTGACATCGAATAAAGCACGTTCTTCCTCCGGGTCTTCCTCTTCCAACTCTTCTGTGCCAGTCTTGCCACAGATTATCTTGAACGCAGAGAAGAATTTTTTTGAGGACGTCCCTTTTCTGTGAGGCGAATCATCAAAAGTGTCAGCCAGTGAACGACCCGGCCACGGGTGTCCGCGCAAGAAGTCCGAAGCATCTGGAGAATGCAAGCACGTCAGAAGGTTAGTGCTTACGGTAAAGAGGCGTTTACCAGAGTATCCGTGCATGAAAAGTTGCATACTGCCTATTTTCTCTGGTAATGGCTTGCCCTTCTTTGCTGCACTTCTATCAAGCCAATCGTAGAAGAAGGCCTGACCAAACGTGAGTCTCGGGGTCACCCTATGAAAGTAATTTATACTAACTTGGCTCGAAAGTGACACGAGTTGGGTGCGTGGGACGATATGCAGTGAAAGGCGTTCATCGAGCAAGGAAGCGGCTGCCTCCGAGATGTAACTGAGATGGACATTCCGCGTAAACTGTGCGCAAGCCGAAACAAGGACAACAATTACCTCAAGTTTGGTATGAGACAAGACCGGCCGAACGGGATAAGCCAACGGAATTGACGATGCAACCATTTCGTAGTCTGTGCTATGCTGTGAACATCGTCCCACAAAAGACAGAGCAGAATCCTTGCCTTGGGGTTGAGACGACCATACGGCTCTTCGTCTTTGGGTTTGAATACCCTGTGCGAGGTTCAACCAAGAATGCTTTGAACACGTTGGACAGGTACTCACGCGACAGTCTGAACCCTGCCGTCCACTTTCGCACGAGCAAAGTAAGAGCCAGACGAGCCTTTGACAATCATCTTGGGGTGTATGCCCGCTGTAATCGCATTCCGAACCGACTGCGTAATGCTGACAACTGTGTGGGTGGTAGTCGACAGACCAGGTTACATCACAACATACTTGTCAAAGGCAGCCTGTGTCACTAGGGGGTTGTGGTCCAACGTTTTGACCTGTTGCAACACATGTGCGACTCGGGAGGTGTAACGGGTATGCGCAGTGCGACTTACCATAGACATGGCCCCTTCGTTCACTCCAGGTGGCGGACTGTAGGGATCAAAAACACTCTGCCATATCTCCTTGCGTGAATGAACCTCGATCTTCTTCTTCCGCTTGACCTTTTGCGCAATGGATTCTGTCCACCTAGCGGAGAGTCACGTTTGGGTCCTGCAGAACGCCAATCACCGCACCTCTTGAATGCATTATCCAATTTACGCAGGTCTATGTGACCTGGTTTGAATGGACGCCTAAGTGCTCGTCCGCGCGAGGGTTTAACAATGTGATCGGGGCTGCCGCCGTTGACCGTTTCTTCGTCTTCTTCTTCTTCCGCATGCTGGGGTAACGGTTCGTAGCCTGTGGTACTTGGCATGCTGGGGAAGAATCAAGGTAAAATGACCTCAGACTATACACGAGGATGGTCGGATGTGGAATAGCGCAATGTGGCTTACTGCCAGCATATGCAACCCGGCTCCCGAAAAGTCTAGGAGGCTCGAAGGAACCTGCTGCACGACGTGGCCCACGCGCCACACGTAACGTAATTGAACCGCTTCCGGCGATCGAACGGTCCTGGCTATAGAGAACTCACATCTATCAATTATATACACAGGGTTCGTTCTGAAAGATACGACAAAGAGGGATTGCATAGGTCATCGACATACGAATAATTCTTTCAAAGAGATTCGTGACCAAAAAAAAAACTGGGTTCCATCATCACTCTACATCACTCTACTTCTTATTATAGAACGGCAATACCACCTCGAATTCCTTGTGCCCCGGGGCTTCGATAACGAGGACGTTACCGTTACTAGCCTTCTCCTCGTCCAGGGTGCGAGTTGATTCAATTGAACTTGAAGGAGGTCGCTTGGGGGGAGGAGAGGCAAGGCAGGGTGCAGCAAAGATGGAGCGATCAAGGATCGCAGGGATAGAGCGAAGGGTCATCGCCACCCACAGCACAAAGGTGAGGGCTAAGGGCACTCGTTCAGCGGAGGGTAAAGCGGGGCGTCGTGAAGAAACATACTGGACCACATGGCACCGAAAACGCGGAAGAATCCGCCATCGAGGATAACGCCTAATTGTACTGCCAGCAGCGAATATACTGCGTTTGGGAAGATGAGACCCCAATACGGCACCGCGAATTTCGGAGGGCCCGACTTCCTCACAACGGCGAATATCGAGAAGACTGCAATGCAAGCCCAAGCTATTCCCATCACGAACAATGCGTAGGCCACGCAAAAGCAGAAGGAGTACATGAGGTCTCCAGACATGACATTCATGGGGAATTGGCCCGTGTTTTCTAGGGGAAACAGAGAAGCAAGGTTGGCACCATTCAGGAGCAGCGAGTAGCCTCCTTGACCCAACGGTCCGAGAACGATGACGGAAGAAAGGATCAAGTTTACATCTGGCGGACCATGGACGATCAACCGAGCAAGATAGACCGTGATCATCATCAACGCGAGACTAAGTCCGATGATGACTATTCCGAGGGAAAACGCCGTGGTGATAAGGCCATGTAATTCCGACAGGGGCTGGATGGCAGAGGCTATCAAACCACCTGTAGACGACGCGACGATGAGGGTGACGACTGGTAAAAGCCACACTGCTGCCATATTGGCAAAGGGTTGTGATTGCATGGTCGACCTGCCACGCCATTGGAGCAAGATGCAAAGACAAGGGTCATCGACGTACATTGCATAAATCATACCCATTGCACAGAAGAAGGAACCGAAGGCGTCAATCCACCACAATGCCCATACGAAATAGATGAAATTCGGCCCGCCATAACCGCTTCTTACATAGATATCCTGCGTAAAATGAGTCTTTGACGGAGTGCAGCATCTAGTATTACCCACGTGACAAATGTTAAGCAGGGTAGCAAAACCCATTGGAATGGCACCTAAAAACAAACTCTGGGCAGGGTGACGCAACATCTTGGACCAGACCTCCGGAAACATGACATATCTAGCGATGGTGGCAGCGCTGATCAGGATGAACAGAATGAAGTTTAGGAAGAAGAAGATGAGCGTGAAGGTCCAGATGACGTCTGCGTTCCCATAGGCAAAGTGGTGTATGAGGGAGGAGACAGCTCCTGTCCCCATGATTACCGTAAACCATGCTGGTGTAAAATTCCTGTAGACAGTCAACGATTCTGGGTAGAGCGTAGAGGGGGACACGAGTTACTTGATACAGTCCGACAATGATTTCTTCGTGACCATGATGGGCCAGTGAATACGCGGGCAGGGGGAGCCATGGGGACCCTGTCATGATATATGTACATACGGACTCTCCACTTTTACCACTCTCGGAATCGGAACCCGCCGCATATCGGAACTCGCTTAGATGACTCTCATGGGCGCCTCCGATCGGTGCAGCAACACCAAATAATCTCAGGCGCTTCTAGAATAACTTCCCGAGTTCTCGTTTGGTCCTACGACGACTTTCCTAATCTAGTAGGTCCCTAACCATCCTATTTTCGTCCAATATCCGCCTCCATCGGAAGTGCGTCGAAAATCTGGCCACTTGGGAACATGCGTAACGTCTGTACTGCAACGTAAATCCACAACAGCAATGTACCAACTGCGTAGATGGCCCCCCACACACGAAAGAAAGTGGACGAAAACGTCACGGCGAGTGCAAGTGTACAGTTCGCGTATACTCCCTGGAATCTCACACCATCAGCCATATCAACGTCCGAAAAAACACATGGGCGTACGTTTGGGAAAATCATGGACCAAAACGTTAAACGGAATGGCACCTGAACTCGTCGCAACGAATGCCATAATCCGAGGAAAGCCGACCCCATCCACATGGTTCCAAAGCACCACAGTGCAAAGGCAACTACGATGCATATCACATCAATCGTTTCTCCTGTTCCTGGTGTCCCTAGTAACCCATCATTTGCCCCGTGGGTTAGGGGCAGTATCGACTTGAATGCGGAGCCGATGAGGAGGATGGCATAGGCACCTTGCCCAGCAGGCCCTAATGGGAAGAAGACAGACAGAATCCCAGGTCCTTTTGCATAACCGTACACGATGGTGCGTAAGAGGTATACAGGGAGTAGCATCATGGTGAGTGCCAGTCCGATAACAACTATACATGCCGAGAAGGTGACAGTGAGGAGTGCAGCATTTGGTGAGTATGGGATGAGCGCCTGTGCAATTATTCCCCCCGTGGAAGCGCCAACAACAAGGGTCACCACGGGAAGCAGCCAGGTGAGAGCCATGGACTCAATAGAATGTTCTTGAAGCGTGATCCTTCAATAGCCGGTTGTGAGTCCGTGATCATCATAATCAACGTGAAACGACTGACATGACATGCACCGTGCCCCAACAGCACAGTACCGATATCGCAACGTCTAACCACCAAAGTATCCATATGGCGTAGACAAAAAGTCGACCGCCGAAATTATAGGTACCATAAATCATAGTAATCGAGACCGAGAAAAGGGTAGTGGCACCCATTGGGAAGGTCCCGAGAAACAGACTCTGGACTGGGTGCCGCAGCATACGACTCCAGACACCCGGGAACAAGATGTATCTAGCTGCGCTCAGCACAGTGAACAGCACGAATAATGCAAGGTTGAGGAAGAAGAACGCAAGACAGAATAGCTTCATAACTTGCGAGTCGGTGCCATATGGAAAGGTATGAAAGAGGATGGAGATTGATCCGGTCCCTAAAAACGTCAGAAAACTGAGTCAATCTACATGCAGGTGAACTCTTGAACCTCAAGAACATGATCTGGGATGTTTTCCATATCCCTCGCGGCCGGATCCGCAACTAGGTTACCAGTAGGGACACACTTACCCATCGTAACTGCAAACCAAGCAGGTGTGAAATGCCTACTCCGATGTACAGTGAGATGCGTTTCCAAGAGGAAGAAACATGCTTGCCTTATGACATCCTTCAAGGTTCTTTTATGGGACGAACTTGAACCACCGCCTCGTCCGTTTGCAGTCGTAGTAATGCAGTGAACATTAGAGTGATTTTGAACTAAACACATTTTGTGACAGGGAAGTCAAAGCGCACAATCGACGAGTGGCGTGGCCGCCGAAGAATATTGATGACCGGGACTACGGTTACAATTGGTTCAAGCATATCTGTCCCCGCGGAAGACATTCGTCGCGAACTCGATACAACTCTCGGAAGCAAAACCTTCGCGGGGTTACTTGCCAAGGGTGACTTGCTAGTCCAGATCCAGTGGTCTTGGCAGGCCAGGAGGTTTAGGTAATTGAGTATGATAGAATTTCCAGATTCGATGCCAAAACCGTGTTGATAAGGACGTACACTTCAACTATCACGTACTTAGACCAACTCATGTCAAGTGTCCAGACCAAAAAACATGGACAAAGGAACAAAAAGAGTAAGGTATCACTGCAGATAAGAAAGAAGCTACTATCACAGTCCGTCCAGTGCGCCTCGGAGCCAAGGATGGTTTCGGATTTCCTCGATGTCCGCCCGGAGCGAGGGGTCGGGATCCAAGCATCGGGTCATGAGATGTAAACAAGAGTTGCTTAGCTTCCTTCCGGGGAGTTCAGATAGTATAATTCGACCTTCAATAGCATCGCGCTCGGTGGGGAAGGGAGACATGCCAGTGAGCAGGTAGGACATCAACACGCCAAGAGTCCAGATCTCGATAGGTGGAGCTTGATAAGGTCGCTTGAGTAAGACCTCAGAGGCAGCATACGCTGTTGTGCCGAAAAAGAGGTTATAAAACGGCTGGGGCTGGCTTGGATCTACCATTGTCGCGCTACCGAAATCTATGAGCTTCACCTGACATCAAGAGGTAAGTTGCTCAGACTGCTGCGCCCGCACAATGATACATACCTTGAAATTCTTATCGATGACCAAGTTCTCGTCTTTAATGTCACGATGACATATTCCGTGACTATCAAGATAGTATACAGCCTCGGCAACCTGAGCCATGATGTATCGAGCTTGCTTCTCCGAAAGACGCTTGTGTTTCATTTGCTCAATGCATTCGAACAAGTCATGTGAAGGACGGCGAGGATAGCGGGGTTTTGGAACATCTAGAGGGACACTTGGGAGCTTTTTCGGAACGGAGATATCGTAAAGGACATCGTTATCTGAGGGAGAGTCTGAAAGGTGGAGGTCAATCGGAGAAAGCTGACTGCACATCTGAGGAGGGGTATCCGGTTCCGATTCAGCCACGGAGAATTCAGACGCTGCAGGAGACAAGAGTGGAGTGGAGGAAGAGAGATGTGGGGTCGACATCTCTGGCGAAGACTGGTGAACAGAGTGTGACCTTTCCCTCTTGCGCCACGGTGAGCCATGCAATTCCTGGACCTAGAGGAACGATGACGATCAATCCACAGAGACAAGGCTCGAAGACTAACGACATAGAAAAACAACTCGTCTTCAAAGACGTCGAGACATTTGACAATATTTTCGTGATCGATGATCCTCAAGAGCATGATCTCCATTGGAATTCTCCCCAAGGTATCGTGGTTGATCCACGCTTGTTCCGGGACTTTGCTTTTGATGACAAACTTGACCGCGACATCTAGTTTATGACGACGATGTAAAGCAACCATGACGAAGCCATAGCCGCCAGAGCCCAGCTCGTCGCCGAGTGAATACAGTCGCGCAAAAGCTGGATTGAGGTAGTGTCCGGGAGGGAAACGAGGAGAGTAGTTGATCGAACAAAGCTCTTCCGACATCGGGTTCGGCAAGGGAATTGGCGATGAAGGGGAGTGGTGGAGCGGTGAAAAGCGCTCGTCACCATAGGAAAGAAGGAGGGGCTTTGGCTCTACCGAAGTGAACGCCGTCTCAAGCCTGAGAGCGGGCGGTGCAGGTTTGATAGCGCCACAGGGAGAAGAAATGGGTTGGCAGCGGAGCGAATGGTTTGCGGGTGGCACATCATGGTCACAAAACCGAGGGGACGAAAGCGAAGAAGAGACGCGATTACCGAGAGGAATGTCACTGTGAGTGCAGAACGGGACACAGCGAGGGGGGGAATGGTTTTGAACACGGGGTGCATCTGGCTTAGTCCCAACTTGAACGCTGGATGAAAGACTGGAACTGGATTCGTCGTTGTCCATGCGGGCGGGAAGTGCTTGGACGAGATATGGACCGAGCAAGAGAAGGAAGCTGGTTTATGTGAGGGTATCGCAGTAGAGGAAGCGAGGAAGGTCCGAGATGGGGAGTATGCCATTTGAGAGTTGGAATGCAGCTGGCAGGGCGACTCAGCGGGAGGGGATCTCCGGATTCGCATCAGCAGAGGGCGACTTGCCCTGACCATGTCTTTTCGGGATACTGGCATGACATGGCAGTCCTGTAAGAGAACATCTACGACACGACTCTTTTATCAATCGGACATTGCTTCCGTGTGATGACGTATTCACATCCCAGTCAGTCACATCAGTAAATATCTTCATAGTCTTCCCCAATTTCTAGGAACCGTCGAACCTCTTGCACATCGACTCCACTCTGCCGTGTAAAATACGCAAGCAGGATCGAATAGTTGTCTGCCAGCCCATCAGCGTCTGCCACTCGCTCGCCAAGAGCACACTACTCACCCGTCCACCGAACAGCCGCCTCGTGTGCGAGCGTGATTGCTCTCTTTTTCTCCTCCACCTTGACGGGATCGCAGGCACCATATGCCTCAAGCTCTTTCTCCAGCGCCACAATCTGCTGCCTCGCCTCCACAACCTTTTCAAGCGCGCTTGTTCGGGCTGCCTGCGAAAACAACGACAGTTGGCGCATCTATGACATTTGCAGTATGGACCAAAGCACGTACACTCTCGGGTCGCAATGCCCGTTCACGTCCTAGCACAGCTCCAAGCTCTGCGATCTGGTTTTCGTGGTTCCTCTTGGTCTCCTTGGCTGCATGGAGGCGGTTCCGTAGCTACAAGACAATCAGCCATGGTATAGCACAAGCAACACGATGCGCATTCGTACTATGCTTCCTCGCTGTGAAGGGAAGCTCCAAAAGACTAGCAACCGTTGAGAATCAGCGCATACATTCACCTTCATGCCGACTTACAGTTGGAGGAACCGATCTTGTCGCCCTGCACGAGGCCATCATCGACGAGAGACTGCAAGACTTCTTTGACAGACTGCGAGACTGACTCCAAGAATGACAGGATCCTTTATAATCAGATTACACCGACGTACCGATGCCTTTGAGTTTCGGCCCGAGCTTTTCTAACTCTTTGAGCTGTAGGAACCTGGTCAACGAGTCTGAACCCGAGAAGGATATCATAAGACTCCACTTGATAAAAGTCTTTCTGTTCAAAGCAATACGTTAGACAACAATGCAAGCAGAGCGCGTGACGTACCGATTCATGAAATATCTCAAGGAGTTTGACACGCTTCTCCTCGGCGGATAAACCTCGTGGCGCCTGCGACAGTTAGCAATGTTCGCAATGAGCCCTGGTTCGCGCACCATTGATGTCAGAATTTCCAGATGGATGGAGAGGAAAGTCGCAGTGTGCGGCAACATTCATTCCATTTTCTGATCACATGACGCACCCATGCATCATCAACACACCGCATGCAAAGACCTCAGGGGGACGTGGTAATGGAGAAAGGAACTTTGAACTCATATTCTGCATGTATGAGAGCAGTAGCCGTAACTTTGGTACTAACAAAACCAAGAAGAACGTTAACGAACTGCCGATCGTAAAGTGGAAATAGTGCTTATAGGCTGGAGCGGTGATTGTACAGAAAAAAGCGGGCAAAGAGCGGAGCGAGGCCATGCGGTCATAGTCCAGAGCAAGGATCGGATGAGTCTGAGTGGATTGAAAAGACAAAGCATTGTCCCAGAAAGGAGTGATGGCCATCGAGTCGTACCGGATAATATGTAGACGATGAAGAAAGCGAGTAAATGAGATGATGGATGTTAGCTCGTGGCATGAAGATTTACCAAAGAGAGTGGAAGAATCGAGAATATACATACAACCCCTCCACGCAAACATATGGGGAAATGATGATATGATGAGGCTGAGAACATCCACGAGGAAGAGACCAATTGTCACCGAATCAGGTCAACGGGTGGTTGTGTCTGCGAGGGATACCGATACGCCACAAAGTCCCTGTCCTGCTCGACCCGTGCTTCGATGGCTTTCTTGGAAGCGACAGACAACCGAGGACCTGGGCGAGACACCAAGTTGGAGCTGGTATACGCAGTGGAGAGACTATCCTCGTTTGGGTCAAAGACGGGAGACGTCAGACGAGGAAACTCGTGTGAACTGTAACCATTCGTCTCTACAGGGGTGGACGACTTCTTGCCTAACAGTGTAGCGAGGCCAAATTTACTCTTGCGTTTGGTAGGTGTGGAAGGGATGGCAGGATTCTCCTCGATGTCGACAAGACGACCCAGAGACCGGCGGGATACACCGAATTCACTATACATCCCATTGGGTGCCTTCGTACGGTCCTGACCAGTGAGTGGCATTGTCTGGATGCCTATGTTAGGGCGAGTCCCGGTTCCGCTAAAAGATTGTCGCCTTGCGTCATTCCGGAATGGTGCGTGGGGTGGTGCAAGATCTTGCATGTCTTGTCCAAGGTGACGAAGATCGTATGTTGAATAGAGCGTCTGTGGCCTTGGATCTCCACCTACACCATGCTGCGCTCGAAGCTTCGCCTCTCCGGGGAGTGGAGGCAACGACTTCTCTCTTGAAAGTGCCACCCGAGGACTGGGCAACGTCATCCCATTAGTGGAGGCAAATGTCGCCTGTTGAAGCTTTTGACGCATATCCGGTTCAGACGTGACGGGGTGGATAGACACTCTTATTCTCCCATTCTCATCCGGGGACACGTCAGGCACTTCCCTCTCATCAGTTTGCCCACTGTTTTTCCGGTCGCTGCCATCACCATTACCGGCTGAGGGGCGCGAAGAGGTTGGTGACGGGAGAAGACTGGTTGGAGCCGTGGAAGGTGACATACCAGCGGACGAGAACCCACCGAAACGTGGGGTCGTTGAGGGTAATGAAGGTGTCGATGCGTGGCGACCTCCAGGACCGCTGAGATGTTCTCCGGGCCCGCGTTCTACAAGATATGATAGCGGAGGAGGGGGCGCCAAGGGAGAATCATCGTCGTTGCGGTCCAGAGATCGCAACGACTCGCGGGGAACAGCCTGGGTGTCGTCTTTGTGTGAATGTCCTCCTTTGACGAGTTTCCAGATCTTCGCAAAGCCATTGCGTTTCTTCTTTGGTTTTTCGCCGGTTGGTACTGTAGAAATTTCCTCCTCGTTGGTGCTCAGAGGCCACAATTGACTGTGCCTTTGCGTGGACAGCGTGCTTCTCTGGCCACCCGGCGAACGAGGATGAGGAAGTGTTTCGCGTTGCAATGCCACACTATGAAAAAAGTAATAACAGATGAGACATGTCCTGCGAGGCCACCACGACTAGATACGTACTGCATATCAATCATACTTCCCGACATCCCTGAAGCTGCCAGGCTGTCCTGACTTCTCCATGCAGAGCTCAGATTTCTGAACCCAAAGAAGCGTGACCGCCTAGGCGATACGGAACCTGGGCTGTGTGCATCTGAGAACGATGCCTGGGAGTATACTTGCCCCAAGCTCGGTTGGACTTCGATGGGAACTGTCAAAGAGCTTGCCGGCCTCATGCTGATGGCAGAGTACCGCGAGCTCTGCATCGGGCCGAGGCCGCTGTCTGTGAGTGGCGCTAGGCTGTGCGCAGAGTAGAGCGACGTGACATCCACTATTGAACCCCGGGAAGACTTGCGTTGCCTACTGCGGTCCCGCTTCTCTTGCCTCCGTCGGCGCTCCTTCTCCTCCCTCTCTTCACGTCGTACATCAACGTGTTCGACGATGAGCCCGTTGTCAAGGAGGGTGATATCACGAGACGAGCTGCGAATGTGGTGGGCACCAACTCCATTTGGTGCAGTACTGGAACGAGGTGGTTTGAGCTTGAAGGCGCTGTCATCGACCACGCTCAGGTCGTAGGCTGAACGACGAAGTTGAGAGTACGTATCGCGAACGCTGATTTCGAGCTCCATCGATTCTTGCATAGCACGAGCATGAGCCAGAGCTTCCGCTTGGAGCAGTGACCTCTGAGTCTTGACATAAGCATCAACAGTCTGCTGCCTCGACGCCGGTTCTTTGGGTGTCTAGATCCATGGTATATCACCGTCATGTCGACGCAAAGAAAACAGAAGCGCCCACCATGGAAGCCCACAATTTCAAGTTTTGCTCTGTCAAGCGCCCGCCTCTGGCTCGGGGTCTAGAAGAACATTCGGACGACACGATTCCAGCCGCCTCTTCTTCCTCTTCTCTTCTCAATAACTCCTCAAAGAGTACGTCGCTCTCCCTGTCCCATATACCGCAACCGATGACGACGACATCAGCCATGTCTTGATCCCTCATTGCGCACTCGACACATATCTCTTCCTGTGGTTGTGGAGGATTCGGTGAGAGGATTGGGTTGATCGGATCTGGCGTGGCTGCAGCAGGGGTGATGTACGTGGGGTGTTGGGGATAGACACGGGGGTTCGATGATATGGGAATAGCCAATGTGGGACTGTACGGTCTCGAAGATAAACCATTTGCAGAAGACAACTTGGGCGCGGCAGCACCGTCTGGTAGAAGATACGAGGACTGACGCATGACTGCGGGATAAAGGGAGGAAGGTATATCACGAGCGCCGGTTGGTGGTGACGGGGGAGGCTGTGTCAGTGATTCCCCGAAGGACTTGAAGGAGTCATGGAATAACTTGGAGTCGACAAAATTGGAGCCGTTGAGCAACGGAGATGCAGTTCCGTTGTTCTGATGGTTGTTGTCATCCAGGCTGCATCGTTCGACTGGACGGGAAGTGTTTCCCGGGAGGGCATAAGAGACCGCAGTTGATGGAAGGGGTCCGTCGGCATCAGAAGGATGTGACATGTCGTGTCTTTCGTCGTTGAGAGTTGGTCTGTCGTTTGAGGGGTCCGCTGTGTGTGACCTGGAGAGGTCCTGGGATGTGGACGGCAATCTTCGGGTATCACTGGGGACAAAATCGGGATCATCCCGAACATGGGTACCACCTGGGGTGAGAGTCATGGGAGACGCGTTGGTTGGTTTTGAGGCTAAAGAGAGGGAGGGATATCTGTTGTCCTTGAAATCGAAATCTGAAATGGCAAGGCCGTGTTGGAAGAAATTGAGATGCAGATTCGGGGAGACCGTTGAAGTTTGTCGTGCAGGTTGAATCGTCGAGAGCGTGGCCATCGCCAAAATTAATCAGCCGGAGATAACCTGGGGCCTTGAGAAGACTTTGAAAGCAAGTAAAATGAGGAATGGGAATGGGAACAAGGCCGATCAAAAGACACCTTGGCCTCGGCAGGGGTTGCTGGCTCGCGAGGTAATTGAAGGCGTCGTCGACGATGCTCACGGCGAGCACTGGCAAAGATAAAAAGACAGTGCGGAGACAAGAACAAGCTGTACAGTAGCAGTCCTCTTGAAGAGTCCGGGCGATGCGTCGGCGATGCCACCCCCATTTCCCAACTAATGCTCAATTGCAGTATTATTTTCCCATGGCCCAACAAAGGGTGCAACTCGTTCAACAGACATGAAACAAGACCTGTCATGTTCACCCCAAAATTCATGACCAGTGTTTGAACCCCGTTCGTCGTTACCGAGTAGGATCGGTAATTACCCCAATCTCTACCTTGTAGCCACGTCAGATCTCGATACTAGCTGACATGCGGGAGTAATGTGTATGGACGATCCCCGGTCTGAGATAGTGGCTCATCGACATGGCGAATCTGAAGTTTCCCGCCTGGCAATGCCGGTGGAGCAAAATACACGCGTTCGCGAGGTAGAGAAGCACAACGTTGAAACGTATTGCACAAGCCCTCGAGGTCTTACCGCACGAACTCTACTCCAAACATTAATGAAACAATTGCCTCCCCGAAGCAAGCGGAGCACACTCACCACTTTTCTACGCGTTACTTGGAAGCCTGTGGCATTCATAGCCACGGAGGATCAAACGCGCGCACGCCGCAGAAATTTTGAAACATGGTCAACAACTCTGTCGGAAGCAAATTCAACGACTCCACCTTATCAGCATCAGTATTCTGTTCAGAAGCATTCTCACGGCCCCCTTCAACCATGGACTTCTGGACACAGGGCCTGGGTACGAGGTACCTGAATATTGATTCCATCAACCTCTGCACATCTAGAACATATAGCAACCTGGGTCCTGGCTCACGACCAAGTGCGACAAATCTAGCGCAGTTGCAGTTGTAATAATCACAATACGCATGGCATATCGAGGCTCTCGAGCCTCGCAAACAAATCGAAGAAAAGAAGAAGGCGGCAACACAATGCCACTACACACTAGGCACACCTGAGCGTACCTTGCCGACCGCCGGCCGTGTTGACCATCCGCTTCTCCTCCGTTCCAACGAGCCACTGCCGAGTGTTGAATCCAGCCTGATTTTCCATTCTCGCAATTACTCGAGCTGCGGCATCACGAGCATTGTCAACGGTACTAGATGTCGTGTTAAACCTCCCAGGACCCTCGACGCGCCCTGTTACCATCGAGACATATCTTTGACGAGGTACAAACTCGGGAATGTCTCGCAGGTTTCGAACCTGCAATGGTTTCCGACTTGACTGGATGGACGTAGGCGGGAGTGACACCGGTAGTTCCTTGGTCTTCGAAGCTGGAATCTCGGTCAATGCAGCTGCTCCTAGTTTGCAGTGTAACCCAGACAAAGGGCACTGGGACACCCCTGAGCCAGACGGTCTCTCTGCGCAGACATCCGAGACTTGTGATGGTGATGATGGCTCCGCGTGTACGCGGCTGCGACAAACTTGCCTCACACACTTTTGGACAACCCCAGAAGCCCATTGTTGTATATCCTCGTAAGTGAGGGAGCGGAAAGCCGGGGCTATGACTTCACCGTCGGAGGCATCGTCATAAGCTGACACTTGCATGACCACACTGACGTCCGCCGTAGAATCTTCAGATATTAGGAAATCCTCGTACAAGTTAAGTGGGGTACGCTTTGTCCTCCTGGATGCGACAAGGTTCAGACACGACTCGCTGTTGGCATCGATAGCGGCAATGAGGTCGGTCCCAAGGATCCGAGGGAGAATGCTCTCATCCGCAGAAGACCCGCTAGAGTACTCAGAATCGCTTTCGAAGTCGGAGTCGGAGTCGCTGTCAGATGTGGAAGACCCATCGTTCCCATCATTCCTGCGTCTACGGGCGGCAGACCTGCGATCACGGAGGGCAGCACGAGCGAGGACACCGAGTCGGCGTCTATGGGTTGGACGTTTCCTCAGTGGACTTAGTTCGTGCGTTGCAGGTCGCTTCGATAGTGATGTTGATTCTTGTCCGACTGGACCCGGATCTATGACGAAGGCCTGCCCTCCCATGGATTGTCTCGTCGGATGGATTTCCGTAAAGAAGGAAGCACGCCAGGGCCCTTCCAATGTAGTATAAGTAGCCTGTGGCCTGGTCCCCTCCAGCAGCATCGCAGGGTTGTTGACGAACACGTGCGGGGGTGCTAGTGGAAATTGGTAGTCGTGCCCAGGACTAAAGGCTCGGTGCCCAAAGCAGTGTCCTGCCGAGGGATACCGTCTGATGACGGATTGGGGAATGAACTCCAAGCTTTCAGGGCGGTGTTTCGTGGCCTACATACCAATGGCGCCATAAGTATTGCGAAGGAGAAAACTGGAGTACTTACGGCTTCTTTCCCTGCGATCGACGAGTATTTTGCCTGGACGCTTTGGACAGTCCCACGAGTAGGGATGCCATCCGGGAGATCAGCAATAGTGCCTTCTGCGACAGGTTGATGATGATCTCGAACTATAGCATTTGGAGGAGGTACCACTTCCGCCATGGTACGCTGACCAGAGGCGACCATCGTCCCATCAGTGGAATTCCCTACTTCAACACGCCCTTGTGCGCTCGAAAGGTTCGCAGCGACAAGCTGACCGTCGTCAATACCCTGCTCACCATCAACATTGGCAAAAGGAACACAGTGTGGATACATGCCTTCCCGTCATTCAGTCCACAATATTCTATTGTACGGTGCACTTCAGGAACAGTGTGCCGTTCACAAGCAGCCGCAGGGAATTCTTCTCCCGGATCACTGTTAGACAAGGTAGCGTCTTCTGTATCGAAAAAGGTGATCTCCTCTGCGTCTGGGACAGGAAGAGGGGTGTAGAGGGCGCCACGGCCTTCCCGCGTGAACAGATGGTTGGAACTAACGTGCCTGTCACTAGAATCTCCATCCAGGGAGTGAGGGATTTGACTGTCATCTGTTT
>JBBPRQ010000121.1:0-62808 GCA_038093095.1 Boletus insuetus
TCAGCATTGGCACGACGGTCCACGAGTGACAGGAGAGCCTCACCAATACATGTCCAACCCGCCCTGCGCAACCATTGAAAAATTGAGCGCCGCGCTGCCCATCGAACGAAGCGACTGCGCCATCCGTCCTCCCGGCACAGAACTATCCCCGGCAAGCTTGAGGAACGAGCCTACCTTGTCGTTGATCATGGGGGCTCCGTGGTCTGAACCCCACTCGACAGCTAAAGCAAGCGATTGGTTAGAATCAAGCATCGAGCGTCGAGTGACGTTGGGAGACGGTACCGATCTGGGCCTTGGATAATGAGGGGAGAGGCTTGGGGGATGCGAGGGGGAGCTTTTGAGGTTGACCTGTGCCTCGGGTGAGGTACGATCCTTGGCCGTCGATCCCCGTGTACTGCGGCGCCGGCACGTCAGCCTTGTCGATCGTGACCAAAACAAAACACGGCGAGGGTCTTACCAGATACTCGATAAACGGGTTGTACACGACCCCAAGGACGGGACGTTTTTCGTAGATAAGACCGAGGGAGATGCAGCAAAACGGAAAACCGTGCACGAAGTTCGTGGTGCCGTCTGTGATGCATCGAATGACAACGACGTCTCGGTGTGCGCGATAAAGAGCATAATGATATACGCACCAATGGGATCCACGCAAAACGTCGGCTCGTCGGTAAGCATGGGACGCGTTCCAGCGGAAAACGACTCTTTGCCGATGCTATCATCGAGGAGTGAATATGATCGAGCACGTTGGGATCAAGAATGTGACGTACAACTTGAAGTTGGGATAAGCTTTCTTGATCTCGCCCATGACCAAGTTTTCGACGGCGACCTCGTACTGCGTCAACAGATCGACTGAGTTCTTTTTCTCGTTGACACCGGACGACGCCTGGATCGATTGGAATCCGTCCAAGATGAGCGTGCCAGCGGTGCGTGCGAGGTTGACGGTGAAGGCGAGGATCGAGCGCAGCTCAGCGGGTCCCAAAATGGTCGACATGGTGGAAAGCTTCACAAACCTAGGGACTATATAGCACAGTGAATACTATAACAACCAGAACGGACAAGATGAAACTTACTCTGATCAGGATGTGCTCCTATACCCATTTGATATATTTCGCGGACAGAATCCAACTTCACCCATACTCTTGCACAGGTGTACTGTTTAAGTGCATTTGCTATGCAAAAAATCAGCGAACATCCGGGAAATCTGGAGAATACGTACCATTTCGACGCTGGTAGTCGAACAACCAGGCACTCATCTCCACCCAAAAACGGAGCAGCTTTCTGCCATTCTGCCGGCCCTCCGAGGTGCTTGGATCCGTGTTGGGAGGGGTGATGGAACTGTCCCGCACACCAGCCGGTGTAACTATCTCAACAATTATGAAACCTAAGTGTTCAAAGATACAGCGACTAGGCGCATAGATCGCGTGAGCAGATCCGAAAAACGGCTAAATGAGTCCTCACACTACAGGCGTCCACCCGATGTTTCGTTGGAATGCTGTGCGAGAAATGGTTATGCTCCGATTTTCACCCCTCCATAGTTTGTTTTGGACGATACTGCACCCCATAAATATCGTGCAGTACAGCAGGAAAATCAGACGCACAGTAGGAAGGTTTCTAGCCCCGAGACAACAGATTCTTCCTTGTTGCGATCGGGAGCTGGGTTGTCCCATCTCTCGCGCGTGAACTCTTCGATGTACTTGACGGGTATAACACCAGGGATGACTTCGGAAACGACGCAATATAGCGAGCATTGGCAACAAACATAGAGATCCAACAGGTCGTCCTCTTCCTCCGGAAGCAAATCTTCCATAGCATCACCGGCCATTCTGTGGAGTGAGATCGCGTCCAGGTCGAGCGAGGTCACCTTCCGCCGCTTTTGTTTCTTCTGGACGGATATTTCCCATTCTGAGCGACAGAAGGCCGGATCGAGTTTGAGTGCATCCACAGCCTTTTCGTAGCGACGGAAATGGTGGGACAAGTTTGCTTGTCCGAAAGGTTGCTCTCCCTCCACAATGCACGATGTCGTCCGTTTGCGACACGCAGGGTCTGGGAACGGAGTTTCTGGATAGGGAGCGAAGGACCTTGCCAAGGGTGGCACTATCATTGAAGACCCCCATTGCCATTGGATGAGGACCCAGTCATTATATTTTCTGCAATAGTACGCGTTCGGATGGGGTATGGAGTAGTTAAGGTCGTCCACAGAGGGCGGTTGAAATGCAGCAGATGAAGCGAGCGGCCAGAGATCTGGCGGGTAGATGCTGACCGAAAACAAGGAATGTTCAAGATTGTGCAAAATGTTGGCTAGGCATGGAGGTACTTTTTCATAATGCATATAAGTACGAGCTGAGGAGGGTTTTCCTACAGTGGCACCAAACATTATAATGTGACACGCGTGACGTCGTCCTCTGCATCTCACCACGGAACTTGCGAAGATGCCTTACCGACTCCAAAGAAGTGTCAGCACGACTCTGAGTGATGCAAGCCATCTCCAGTTTCTCGCACAGCTGAGTAATCTCTAAACGAGAGATTGGGAGCAGCAGGTCATCTTCTTCGTCATCGGAAATTGGGATCAACCTCTCCACGTTCAACAGCCATCTGATGACATACAGCTGCAGCGATGGCTGCCTCATTTCAGATTGATACATTGACACCCTGACTTCGTTTTCTTCTTTTGGTGACAGGATCTTGTCAATGGTTCATGGTACGCCGAAAATGTGGTTGTGGTCCTCCAATTCCTTTATAGACACCATCCACAACGAGCTGTGATGGTTTCGCAGGAATCCTGATTGTAAGGCTGGTACGATGTGTTGCAGCTGCTGCAAACTTCTCAACTGCCTCTGCTGCTTCAAATTGCAATGCATCACCTTTGGTGTCCTTGACGGCTTTGAGAGCAGCCGCTCATCTAAGTACATATGATTCACCAAGAAGTCCTTGGAGCTGATTTTCGGCAGCTGGGAGAGTCATGGTGGCATCCATGGCAAAGTTGTGGATCATCGATCATGCACATGCCCCAGCATGAAGTGGATGAGATGATGGCACCTCGGCTGCCTGAATATGCCAGTGGGTATGATTCTGGCAATGCTGGATAGCCTGTGGTTCAACGTTCAACTGCATCCCAAGCCTCTTTTGCCATAAGCATTGCCTCGCGAATATCTTCACTTGACCTGCTGCATCCAAGTCTATTGTGCGCTTAGAGAAAGCTCGATGGTGCAACCCCTTGAAGCATTGGATGAATGGGGTCATCTCTGGCTTAAATAATTCAATATGGCGTGGCTTGTATGGGACTACTAAGTGACCAGCGAAACTATCGATGAGAAGGCAGATAAAGCGTCTTTGAGTGCCTACTATTTTGAGATCGAGCATTTTAACCCACCTGGACCGTCTAACTATAGGCGTACTAAGTACGTATATACTAGCATAGACTCCTTTAGAACTTGAAGACCTGAAACAACCGTAGCATGAGAAACACGTCGTATAGCCTGTGTATCGAGCCGACCTGGTCTGGTGTGTACCCAATTTCCTTCAGAATGCCACTCAGTTCTCCTA
This sequence comes from Boletus insuetus, assembly GCA_038093095.1. Taxonomy (NCBI): domain Eukaryota; kingdom Fungi; phylum Basidiomycota; class Agaricomycetes; order Boletales; family Boletaceae; genus Boletus; species Boletus insuetus. Next base: position 3,544 of record JBBPRQ010000121.1, read on the forward strand.
GTCTAGGTCCATCCTTTGTGCCCGCAAGAGATGTGACCTGGGGCGGAAGGCCTGTCATACGGTAAAATTGCTTACTGCCAGTGCAAACAAAGATCTTAACTTTGTCGCCAAATTGTTGCTTGATGAAATTTGCATTGACAATGACATATCCGCTCGGTCCTGATTGGCACACTGTGAGCATCATGCTAAAAGTTGGATCGATGTTCGATCACCCTTCCAGTCCGCAGGGGTTAGGACTGGGACTACCAGTGGGAAGGAATGCAAGTAAGGCAGGCATAGTCATCAATAAATCAGCTACTGGTGCAACTAAAATGTTCTCTCTCTTACAAACCATGTGATTGCAATGCACGTATTATACAGTCTTGCAACGTCTTTAATCAATCATGTCATGTCCTCTACTTTGGCTCCGTGTCATCGACAGTCGCATAAAACTCTCTTGCAATGCGAAGTTGGGCTTGTCTCCCTGTTTCGTTGGGCAGATCCGGAATGCCTCTGATGACGAGGTACTTGCGACCCGTGAGGATCTCAGACGTGACTTTAAAAGGATCCACGCCTTCGCTTGCCGCGTTCAACACATCATGCGAGCCTGTCACGACACCCCCAGCCTCCTGCGCGATCACCATACCGGCCTATAATTAACAACCTCTTATCAACAGGATCCAAGCACGCAAATCACTCTCACTCACGCATACATCCCACGGCCTAGGCACCTCAACCCGTCAGCAACGATGATCTAGCTCGAACCGGCAACACACGCTCACCAACATCCAATCTCCCTAAACAATACCCACATCAGCATTGGCATTGGCACGACAATCAACGAGTGACAAGAGAACCTCACCAATACATGTCCAACCCGCCCTGCGCAACCATTGAAAAATTGAGCGCCGCGCTGCCCATCGAACGAAGCGACTGCGCCATCCGTCCTCCCGGCACAGAACTGTCCCCGGCAAGCTTGAGGAACGAGCCTACCTTGTCATTGATCATGGGGGCTCCGCGGTCTGAACCCCACTCGACAGCTAAAGCAAGCGGTTGGTTAGAATCAAGTATCGAGCGTCGAGTGACGTTGGGAGACGGTACCGATCTGGGCCTTGGATAATGAGGGGAGAGGCTTGGGGGATGCGAGGGGGAGCTTTTGAGGTTGACCTGTGCCTCGGGTGAGGTACGATCCTTGACCTTCGATTCCCGTGTACTGCGGCGCCGGGACGTCAGGATCGTGACCAAAAGCAAAACACGGCGAGGGTCTTACCAGATACTCGATAAACGGGTTGTACACGACCCCAAGGACGGGGCGTTTTTGGTAGATCAGACCGAGGGAGATGCAGCAAAACGGAAAACCGTGCACGAAGTTCGTGGTGCCGTCTGTGATGTATCGAATGACAACGACGTCTCGGTGTGCGCGATAAAGAACATAATTATATACGCACCAATGGGATCCACGCAAAACGTCGGCTCGTCGGTAAGCATGGGACGCGTTCCGGCGGAAAACGACTCTTCACCGATGCTATCATCGAGGAATGAATACGATCGAGCACGTTGGGATCAAGAAAGTGACGTACAACTTGAAGTTGGGATAGGCCTTCTTGATCTCGCCCATGACCAAGTTTTCGACAGCGACGTCGTACTGCGTCACCAGATCGACCGAGTTCTTTTTCTCGTTGACATCGGAGGACGCATGGATCGCTTGGGATCCTTCCAGGATGAGCGTGCCCGCGGTGCGTGCGAGGTTGACGGTGAAGGCGAGGATCGAGCGCAGCTCAGCGGGTTCCAAAGTGGTCGACATGGTGGATGTTGAAAGAGATCGAATGTCAACTGGAACGAGAGTGGAGCGATCTGTCAAGCATGCCGATCAACGTGCTTCACAATCGCTATCGTTGATATCCGGCTCCACCTCTCGTCCGCTCTAACTAGCACTTTACGAACGTGCGGATAAGCAGCTTCCTTGCAACCGCATTCCCCAGGAAATGGTATCATCTAGATGTATCACCCATCCTCGTGCGATTCAGCCCCGTAACATCAAGGACGTATTCCCAACTGTCTCGTAAAATTCCTTGGATAGACGTAACTGCGCTTCCCTGCTAATCTCATCTTGCGTCGCCTGGATGGCTCTAACGACCAGGAATTCACGACCCATCAAGACTTCTGGGGTTAATGTGAACGGATCGGCGTGCGGATGTTCCGATGGAAGGAGAGAACGGGACGTCACACTGCCGCCTGCTTCTTGTATGATGACGATGGCGGCCTGACGGTCTGCATTCAAAAAATGTAGTTTATAGAGGCGTCGTAGAAACTCACACAGACATCCCACGGCCTAAGTTACACCATAGTCAACCGTCGATCAGACAGTAACCCCAACAAAGGCCTGCTCACCAACATCCGATCTCCCTGGTTCACGAGTCAGCTGAAGCGGGACGGACGATGACATGCAGAGCTCACCAACAAACGTCGATGGCACCTTGGGCAACTAGACAAAAGTTGATCGCTCCGCTTCCTGTTGTCCGAATAGCGTGTGCCATCTGTCCATGCTCCACAGTAGCAGGGTCCGCTACCAGGCGTAGATACGCATTGCATTTCGATTCGATTACGGGCGTAGCCCGATCAGAGCCCCATTCAACGTCTGTGATCATCGGGATTAATGATGAGATGTGTAATAGATGGGGAACGTACCGATAAGGGCTTTGGATAGGGAAGGAAGTGGGTTCGGAGCGGCCAATGGGAGTTTCATTGGTTGGCCAGAACCCCGAGTGAGATACGACCCCTGGCTTTCGATCGCCGTATACTGCACAGACGTGACCATGGGCTGAACGATGCAGCATGATCACGTACCAAGTGATCCAAGAACGGTTTGTAGACGACGCCGAGGACGACACGTTTCTGATAGATGAGACCGAGGGAGATGCAACAGAATGGGAACCCGTGGACAAAGTTGGTGGTGCCATCTAGAAGGGCTCAACGTGTAAGATTCTGCACCAGAAAAACGCATCTTGACCCGGCTCACCGATGGGATCGACGCAGAATGTCGGGTCGTCCGTCAACGCTGCACGTACCCCAGAAGCATACGTCTCTTCCCCGATACTGGGAACAGCGATACCAAAGGTCCGTATGATGGGCGACGAACACCCTTGCACCTTTGAGCAGAACACTCACAATTGGAAGCTCGGGTATGCGTTCTTGATCTCGGTCATGACGAGGTTCTCGACGGCGATATCGTACTCTGTCACGAGATCTGCGGAATTCTTCTTTTCGTCGATGAAGGAGGCAGATTGGATGGCCTGAGAGCCTTCCAGAATGATTGTCCCAGCATGTCGCGCTAGGTTGACTGTAAAAGTGAGGATCGAACGCAGTTCAGTCGGCCCAAGAGACATCAATGTTACAGTTCAACGTCGTAGTGCAGAAAAAGGAAAGTTCTTCCCATATCATATACCGCGACGCGCGTCGAGATGGCGTCGTCATACCTTTGACCTTCGTCCATCATGTTCTTGACGCGCTCAGAGTACGGTAAGAGAACAGCACACCATCGATCCCTCCTCGCAGCTCATACCCCCTCTAGATCGTGGTGTAAACACCTTCTCTCCAGAAGGTCGGCTATTCCAGGGTAGGCCATCTCATTCACCACCTACCCCCACTCTAACCAAAACATCCAGTCGAATACGCCATCGAGGCTATCAAAGTACGCACCCTGACCCTTCCTCGTCCACTCACTGATCACCTCCACCCAACATCAGCTCGGCTCGACCACCGTCGGCATCTGCACCCCCGAAGGCGTCGTCCTCGCCGTCGAGAAACGCGTCCAATCCCCTCTCCTCGAATCTGGCTCCATCGAAAAAATCATGGAAATCGACCGTCACCTCGGATGCGCCATGTCCGGACTCACCGCCGACGCCCGCACCATGATCGACCACGCACGCGTCACCGCACAAAACCACACATTCACGTACGACGAACAGATCAAGGTCGAGAGCGTCACTCAGGCAGTGTGTGATCTGGCGCTCAGATTTGGAGAGAGCGTGCATGACGAGGAGGCGATGATGAGTCGGCCATTTGGTGTGGCATTGTTGATTGCAGGGATTGATGAGGAGGGTCCGCAATTGTGAGTCCGTCGAGCGCGACGTGTTTTCTGCCAATGGGTTGCTGATCGGATTTGCTAGATACCATACGGATCCTTCGGGAACGTTTATGCGATACGATGCAAAGGCGATTGGATCTGGTTCAGAGGCTGCACAAAGCGAGCTTCAGGACAGGTGGTACAAGGTAGCTGCCCTGCTGCGTCGACTCGTCGCTTAGCTGACATCGACCCAGCGAATCAGCCTCTTTGAAGCCCAAAAACTGACACTACGGGTTCTGAAACAAGTGATGGAGGAAAAGCTCGATCACCACAATGTCCAGCTCGCACAAGTGACGCCAGAAAAAGGATTCGAGATCTTGGACGAGGTGAAACTGAAGGAAATAATCGATGCAATGTAACAGTATCAATAGAGTGTTATCATATTCCACTCCGTCTTCGTCGTCTTCAATTACCCTCATTAAGAGGCCATAATCTCAAGGGATCGCTGGTACTCTTCAAATGTCTATGTAGTGCACGATCATTGAGGCGAAGGAATCATCGACTAATACATAGGTATATATAGGCAAGGCCGGGATGAGCACGGAAATAAACACGATTAAAAGACAATGCAAGCCGTTCCTTTTGAATGAAAAGCGCAAGAAATACAAGCAGGGAGACCAATGGAACAGATTACAATATACCATGTGTAAGATGCGCAAACTACGATTGGAGATAAATTCGACGGTGGGGCATAATTGAAATGAAACAAAGTGTGGGGGTTTACATGAGCTGTATGCTTCTCAAATTGGCCGTGATGATGATTTCCCGCACTGCACACATCTCATTGTCAGGACAACATTTCATTGGTTCACCGTACTCACCCCTCTGAATGATCGTAGCAGTCCGTCGGGTATCAGTAACGGAGGTAAAGTGTACTAGAGCGCAGTCAGATCAAACAAGAACAGATGATAGTATGAACTCCTCACTCTTAAGTTCTCTGGACTTGTTCACAGAGAACTCTTGGTGTATCGTCGTAAACTTATTTTGAAAGTCTAGCAAGAACATGAATGGGTTGTTGTGGTAGAGGAAGCGCCTACTCACATCTTGACACGTTCTCGTAGTCGTTGGGCCGATCACTATATTGCTTGATGTGGTCTTTGAGGCGGACACCAGCCTTCAATTTGGCCTAAATGGAATCACCATCAATTAAGAGGCAGGCGGGATCAAGAAGCAACTCTCCTGCAGAAGATCAATTTTGTTTAGGAAAAGTATGATGCTGACGTCCATCAATAGCTTGTCGGAAACAATTGATCTCCACAGCAAAAACGAATCTTCTAGCCGATTCACTTTGGGATCCTACAGTGAAGCGTCGTAAATGGGAAGAAAACGCCCGGAGCTACTTTCTGGTACCTCTAGAAGTACCTGATCGAATGCCGAGATTGGCGCCAAGAATATGATCGCGTTCACTGATCGCACATAAGATCAAGGAATAGGAAACGTGCCGCTGTACAGCTTACCGTCCTCAAAATATGGAGCCCAGGCATGGCGTTGATTGCGTGCGCCACCGACATCATATACTTTCCAATCAACGTTGGCACGCGGGGGATCGGGGATTGAAAAGGTATGTTCGACAATACCCATGGTCTTCAGGCGGGCTTTCAAAACGTCCTCTGCAAGACAGCCAAGTCTAGATACACGGTCGCCATATGGGAAGAGGAACGCACGATCGGTCGGAAAGTATCTCAGTGCAGTGATGCGGGCAATCTCATCCAAGAAACTAGTGGAAATGGGTGTCAGATAACGAGAATGCAAACGGGGCGGCTTACAAGCCGCTGCTCTCTTCTATCCTCAGCTGCTTTTCACGTAGTCGTTGCTTGACACTGGAGTCTTTCCAGAGTGTTATCATTGGTTGGGCACACGCATTGAGTACATGAACAGGATCTGATGGATCATCCCACCATCCCTCAATCTCGTTTGTATGGGCGCTTTTGGGGCTGCTTTTGATTTTACTGCCAAGAGAAAACGCCTTCTTCCAATTAGACCTGTTGTGAACACTGACTTCAGGTTGTTTCGATTTGGAGGAGACTCCGGGCGATAATATGGGCGATACGGGAGAGGAGGGGAAAGAGGGCTGACGGGCAGGGATGCTAACGACAGGAGCTGGACGGCCGTTCTTGGTAGCTGTGCCTTGACTGCTAGGAGTGGTGATTGAAAAGGGCATACGAGTCGGTTCGTCATCGTCATCAGGTGAGGAGAGCATTCGTATGAGGCGTTCCTCGAGCACCTTGAGAGGCTCAAGCGTCCGTCGGTACTGTTCGTAATTGACAACCTGAGTACTCTGACGACAGGTATGTCTCGAACGAGGGGTGAAGTCAAGCTCATCATTGTCATCATCCTCCGTGTCGGGGGAAATGGCGTCCAAAATCCTGTGCGAAGAGATATCAGTAAGGGGGTAAAGGAAGGAAAGCGGCGTGCTTGCCTGAGAATGGAACGGACGAGATTCAGGTATATGACGGCACGCCATGCAATGCGATCAGCATGGAATGCCGCAGGGGCATGCATTAACTGAAACTCTACATCTGATATATGAGCGTCTGTTTCGAATGGGAAACGAGGAGCTGAATCTTTCAAAGGGTGGGGAAGGAAAAGGGACAAGTGGCGAAGTCATCAATCTATAAAAGGAAGTATTGCTAGTAACCGCTGGGATATTTGTGTGCGGTCTGAGCTCTGTTCTCCGGATTGGCCGTAGATGAAGGAGTCGGAGCAAGGGGCATGTTACAGGAGAGGAGGGACGGCGGAGGTGAGAAAGAAGCTAAGCAGGGGGGAGTACTCACGCTTGAGCGTCGTGCTCTTGCCACTCTCACTCTGACCAAGGAGGAGTATCTTGATCTCTTGTTTCATCCGCCTCTCCTTCTTCTCCTGTCTGAGCATTTCGTCGATGCCATCGCTCACGCGCTTTGCCTCGAACTCTGCGAAAACCCTGCGGTCGCGATCTGCGGGGGACTCGTTCTGGGGAGGCTGGAGCGCGGCCCAAAAGGGATCGGACTCGGATCTACGGCGGTTCGGGACGAGGGGTATATTCATCATCGGTGACGACCGACGACGACGAGGACGGGGTGGGGAGGAGAAGGAGGGAGAGCGAGACGCTCTGGGGGTTGGGAAGAGGCGGAGGGAAGAACTTGTATAGTCGTAACAAAGCACTTCCAAACTGGGATGTAATTCGACTCACGTGCAACTATACTCAACCCAACTCAATGAGCTCTCTCTTCTGCAAGCACATACAACGGTTGCAATCGCCACGAGACTTCATTCCGGCTACTATCAGGTCCGCTTCTCGTTCTTGGCCACCTCGTAATCGTGTGAAACACATCCCACACAACCTCGACGCACAGTGGCCATTTGTTGCCGCCCATACCTTGTTCCGATGAGTTCAAATTACCCGTCGCGTCCCTTGCGCACATTATTTCCTTGGCGTTTGAAGTATACTTACGATGAATCACCAAGTTCAGCTGGACGACCTTGGTATACCTTTTTCTGCACCACTTTTTTCTCATGCCTGCGCTCGCTGACAGATACAGGCGCGAACTGCCGGGCGCAGTCGCATGCGGAGCTGCCGCTGTCTCGTCAGGTACAAGTCGATAAATGGTCTAGCCGTCGATTTTCCGGACATGAAACGTATCGTTTCCCCTCCCGTCTAGCCTCTGAAACTCGCATCTCGCTTGCCAGGTAACGTCTTTATGCACGTTCCTGCTCGGCATATCGACGGGCCCATGAGCGTCGCATCTTGGACAGCAAAACGTGTGGCCGATCGTTTTAGGGCACTTTCCCCGCTTCACAAGCCGGAGGTCTCCGAAGGTGCGATTCAAGGCTGCCAGTTCGAGACTACGTATCGCCGGTAGAATCTTGTCGAACTTTCGGGTAATACTTGCTTGCAACATGACTAATTGGGATGCCCAAACATTCACATTACTCGTGGATGTCGTCAAGGCCGAGGCCCTCACCCCTCCGATTTCCTTCAGTTCGGTATAATTGCACATCTGGGCGGCTAAGCTGATTTATGTCACAGGCCCGTTTTTTTCCTGGCTCGTGAGAGGTGTTTTGCTTTTGTGTTTTGCCTTGCACCGCTGGTCTGGGCGTCCTCCGACGGACTCATGTGCTTTCCGAAGGAAGCAAGCCCATTGCAATCCAGTGTCCATGCGCGCAGCTTATCCGGCCCATTTGCGGGGGTCCAGCGGGCGAGGAACCGGCGATCATATCCGTGGAAATGTTTTGCCCGAAGACCGTACCATCCTAACACTTCATGATTGTTAGACTCACTGCTCCCCGCGTGATGGTCAGTTTTCCTCCCACAGGTAGACCACGAATTCATGTCGTTGATTCAAAGTCGGTGCACCGAATGGACAAGGGACATACCGTGAATTTCAACCTGACTGTCATCTTGGGTTTGATCGCAGCATACGTGATCGGGGGGCGAAATGTTTTTCCCGGCTTCTATCATGACGATGCTCATCCAAACCAGGTCCCGCCCATGGGGCCACGGTTGACTGCTGTCATATGAACGTGTGGAACGTCCTCCGTGCTCATATAGAGAGTGATGTCAACATGGAGAACGTTTTCGCGCTTTGATTCCCCTCCGTTATGCAGAACACAACCCACGTCCCGACTAATCGACGGGCTATACTACTTGCTGTTTTCATCGCGTTTGGTAAGTTCTAGAAACACGTCCAAATATTTCACGAAATGTTCAGCTTTTACCCTATCCTCAGGAGGTAGTTGCTTTCTACCCATCGTCTTGCTTTTGTGAGTCAAAACTACCCTTTGACAATAATATATGATGCGATACATTCATCTTGCTAGGCTGAGATCTTTGAAAAGGTTTCCTCTTTGGTTATGATATTGGTGTGATCTCCGTACGTCTGCGTTTTAACTCCATTTAATCTGACCGAGTGTTCACCCTTTCCAAGGGAATCTTGATCATGCCTGACTTCATACGTCGCTTCGGGCAAGTGAGCTCGGATGGGACATACTATTTGTCTAGTTCACGCCAGAGTATCATAACATCACTCCTGTCTGCTGGGTGAGTTTGTATGTATGTGCAGAACTACCTGTTCCTTGAGTTAATTCCTCCTTATTCAGGACATTCGTGTGAAATTTGCCCCTAAGATACCTGTCATTGATAGTTTGATGATGGCGTACTGATCATCCCAGTGGCTCTCTGGCACAAGCATTCACGACAGATAGTATGGGACGTCGAGGTTCTATCCTCTTGTGGACTGCCATATTTACGATCGGTGTGGCGATTCAAACGGCAACTACGTATTCGATCGCACAAATTACGATAGGACGGTTCATCGCTGGCCTTGGCGTCGGTGCATTGTCCGGTCCGTCCGCCTCCTTATCCTCGATATCTCACGCCCCAACGTGGGTTCAACAGCCATCGTTCCTCTTTACAACGGCGAGACAGCGCCGAAATCTATTCGTGGCATGATGCTCGTGCTATATCAGCTTCAAATCATCGTTGGCATCTTCTTGAGCTACATCATTGATCTCGGAACCCATGCCATTGGCAACTCGGCATCTTGGCGTATTCCGGTTGGTTTACAAATGCTGTGGGGCCTTATTCTACTTTCGGGTGTCTTCTTTCTGCCAGAATCGCCGTGGGTGGTTGTCGCTCCGTGCTCCTTCCCTGACGAATCTGATAAACCATGTTCGGCGATCGATAATCTATGAATAGGCGTCATTTATTAGGCACGCATCAGGATGAACAAGCGCGCGCTGTTATTGCAGAGCTTAATTCTGTCCCGATCGACTCCGAGATGGTGGAAGCACATGTCGCTGAACTTGCAGAGGCGATCAAGGCCGAGAACGAGGGCGGCAAGGCCACATGGGCAGAATGCTTCTCGACGCGCAACGCTTTGTGGAAGCGGACGGGGAATGGGATGATGCTGCAATTCATCCAGCAGCTGAATGGACAAAACTTTTACTGTGCGTGTTCAAATTCGAGGGCTTGGATCGTCATGAGAGTTGTATCTGAACCGGGAATGACAAAGATTACTATGGGGACACGTTCTTCCAAAGCGCAGGAACCCAGTCAGTCGTTGTCGCGCATAGCTATTACGCATCTCTTGACATGTCATAGGCTCTCCCCGTATGTGATACAAACTATCCTTGGGGCTGTCTCAGTCGTCGGAACCGTCCCTGCTCTCATCCTCATCGAAACATGGGGACGCCGTCGTGTACGTACCACTTATCTCTACCCAACCCCCCATTGAGTAATACCCCTGTTCCAGTCCCTCTTAACAGGTGCCCTCTGGGAAGCCGTCTGCGCCATCATCGCCGGGCTCGTCGGCCACTTCACCCTTGCCCCCGTCGGGACTCCCACCACAAACCTCACCCAACGAAATAAGCGCGGCGGGGACACCCTGATCACCTTTGCCGTCCTGCACGTCTTTGGATTCTCCATGTTTTGGGGCCCAACGCCGTGGGTGTATCTCGGAGAGAGCTTCCCGTTACGCGTACGAGCCAAGTGTATCGCGCTAGGAAGTGCCACGAGTACGTCTGCGCGCTCGTCGTCATCGGGGACGGTTGTCGATGATGTCCTGGCTTTCAGATTGGATATGGAACTTTTTGCTCTCGTTTTTCGCACCTCGTATCGCAGCTCGGTGCGTTTCCCCCCTTTTTTTTCAATGTATCCGCAACGGCCCGTGCTTACCGGTCCCTGGTGGATCACTTGTGATGGAACCCCATTCTGACGTGCTGCGGAACAGAATCGGACCTCTGATTTTGCTCATATTTTTCGGCATGCTCATCTTTGGCTACGTCTATGTCTACTTGGCGATCCCAGAGACAAAGGGGTTGAGTTTAGAAGAGGTTGGGTTCAGTTCTGAATCTTGATGCTGATCTGACCTTGAACGGAACGAATCGTGTATACATAGGTCGACGAGATGTACCGAGCTGGCGTCCAACCCTGGCGATCGTCTGCTTGGACACCGAGCCAGAAACATGCGTACGCGACCGAGCGCGAGAAAGAGGTTCACGAGCATGCGGTCGGGATGGCGTAAAGAAGCGAGTACGTACAAAGTCACATGCAAAGGGGAGTCTTGCGGGGAAAGGGCCATTTTATGCCGTGATTGCCGTTCGCTTGCAGGACATTTCGTATGTATTCATTTCATGTCCGTTTTCCTCGGAGTCTGCTACTTCCTTCAGTGTCGTATTAAATAACGTCTCACGGAAAAGTGTTATACAGTATTGTAACACATCTAAAGTACATGAAACTGTCCACGCGCAGAGTACTACGTCATGGACGACGCGACACGCTAAAGGGTGAAACCGCCTTCGGTGTGGGGGACGGCGTGATCGCGTCACTCCCAGTGATGACTGCAGGGAGTGGCATGCGTGACCGAGTGCTCGGTCCCAACGGCGCACATGACGTTGGCGGCTCTGGATTCGGACGCACAGGAGGCGTCGAGGTGAGTTCCACCTCCTCCAAAGCGTCGGGATCTGTCGGCATATCATCGACCGTGAGCGGTCTCGGTCGACGTGCCTCGATGGCAGAGACAATGTCGGCAAAGTCTTTCTCCCCGGTCCATTCACCGACGAGTTCCGTGAGATCGTCGTACGCTTTTGCGGCAACAATGTGGGTTTTGAATCGGTGCGCCTCGGTCTTGGAGCGTTCTGTGCGAGGGGCTTTGAATTGGCTGACGCAAAACTTGGTGAGCGCCCAGTGGTTATCGAGGTATCTTGACTGCGAGCGGATGAGATGGAGGGGCACGCACGTTGGCGCATTGGCTTACCAGACGCAAGTAGGATGGTATAAGCGTGGTTTCGACGTCTATGAGAGGCGTCGAGGAAAAGCACGTAGGATTCGATTCGGCAGCGGTGGCGATCATCACTGAAGATGCCCCTGGAGAAGGAGTCAGAGGAGGATACGTCCAAACGTGGCACCCACCCGTCAGTCTCTTTACCCGCCTGGCATCCTCCCATCCTTTACAGTCCCCGTTCTCTATGATAGCAATGTCGACACCGAGACCTTGTACGAACTCGACGATGTCCCTCAGCCTATTCACCAAAGCTGCCTCTCTTTCTCGCATGTTTCTCGTCCGGCAATGCACCGTCAACGCGCTCACGCCAGTCCTGATGATCCTCTCGACAAGTTTTTTCGTTTCCTCCTGTGTTGGCAGCAGACGAATCTTTGCCGACACGGTGATCTCGGGGGGCAATTCTCTCCGCAACGCTGTCAAGATGGCGCACAAGAGGTCTGGATTGGTGAGCAACGCCGCACCCATGCCCGAATGCGTGCTAAACGGTTTCGGACAGCCGCAGTTGAGGTCGATGCCCGAGACGTCTCGTACGACTGTTTTAGCGGCTTGAACGGCGAGTTCGGGCGTCGCGGAACCGATTTGGTAGATGAGATAGGATTTTTCGATCGGGTGGGTGGTGAAGATGGCGCGGGTCTTGCCGTGGTAGGAAACGACGCCGGTATGGGCTGGATAGGATTGAGTAGGAAGGATGGGGGCAAGGTGGGGGGTACTTACGATCGACGACGCGTGTTGCGTGCAGAATGGCTTTGTCTACGATTTCTGGACCCCAGACGAGGGACGCGCCATGTTTGAGGGCGGTCAAACGGGTCGGCACTGCGATGTGTGTGTATGAGCGAGCGTCGCAGAGAACAACAGGGATGGCGTACGGGCACCCGAGCGGACCATTGGGGCAAGGAATACGCCATTTTTGAACGAGTCGTGTGTGAGATGCCCCACTCGTTTCTGACGTTTGGGTGCGCGTTCGCCTTCGAGCGCAGGCGGGGTGGAACGGGACATGGTCGTTGCGACTTGACGTGTACGTCTTGTGATGAACATGATGGTGATCACACACTCGCTGCTCAGACTCGGACTCGCACGTAGAACCATGTCGACCATCGTCACACATCCCTCCCTGGTACCCGTGTCGACCACGAGTGAGTACAATACGTCTCATGAGCTCGCTCTGAGACTGTCTGGCCAGCCGCACCGTCCGCTATTGGACCCTACTCACAGGCGGTCAAAGCCGGCGACCTCGTCTTTGTCTCTGGCTGCATCCCACTCGTCCCTTCGACCGCACAGATCGTCGACGGCGGCATCGTCCCACAAACCCAGCAAGCACTCGCCAACCTCAAAGCCGTCCTCGCAGCCAGCGGATCCGATATCGGCCGCGTCGTCAAAACCACCGTGCGTGTCTGACCCTCGACCACAGTACCACACTCACACTGATGATCACGGTGACAGGTGTTTTTGAAGGACATGAACCACTTTGTCACCGTCAATGACGTCTATGCCAAATTCTTTGGCGAGCACAAGCCTGCCCGTTCCGCTGTCGAGGTCTCACGGCTCCCCAAGGATGTTCTCTTTGAGATCGAGTGCATCGCAAGGTACGTGAGATCTTCTTCGTTTCGGGGCACCATTGTTCACTCATTTCTGCGGCAGTCTCAAGGACTGAGCGATCGCACGGCATTTCCTGGCGGACAAGGTCGCCGTCGACGGATATTGCAAAGAAGCATCGATATTACAAGGGTAGCCTAGATAATACGTGTGCCAAGCAAGCGTATCCATACCCCATTTCCATGTACCCCAACACGTTGTACTCAGTGCCGCGAACCATGCAAATGCTCGCGGAGATAATCGATATTGAGTACTCTATGTGTGAATATCTATACGCAGACTAGATCACAAGTGGAGAGATTGCGGGCGTAGGATGATGAGTCGAGGTAACCCAGGGGTTGGTAGAAAATGAATGGACAAAGTAAAGGAAGGGTATGGTATTGTCCATGTCATAAATAGATGTGACTTACAGGTCGAAAAGAATGCGTGCGGTCAAGTGTAACGCAAAGATGATAGAATCAGATGGCAAACTCTCTGTCCGTGGGTAGATGAAACGAAACGAGTCCGTGATTGCGTGCACCGATCGAGCGACGGAAATGAACTCTGAAGCGCGTAGCGTAAAGTGGCCGACTTCACATGATAATACAATCCTTGTTTGTAGCGTTCTTTCCGTCTGAACCGTCCGCGCGAAGGATGACGGACTCCGCCCGACCTGGGACGGGGACACCTTTTAGCCGTTGTTGCGCACGCTTGTCACCGAGTTCGGCTGCCTTCTTGTAGTAGGTTGAGGATCTATAATGCACCCAATAAGGTCACCTCAGATGACAGATCCGTCTGGACACCCACTCTTGTGGTCCTGGTGGCGTCCCGATGCCAACCTCGAGGAAATACCCGACGGCGTACATCGCTTTCGAAAGTCCGGCATCCGCAGCCCTCTTCGCCCACAGGTATGCTTCGGTGTCCGATTGCGGAAGCACCCCCGGTGAGCCGACAAGATACCACGCCGTGAGAGCAAAGCATGCATCACGATGACTTTGCTGCGCAGCGATATTCTGGTGCCGTATCAGTACGCGACACAACATGGGTGGAGGAGGACACACGTAATAATGGATAGAGAGGGCAGCATCTTGCGGGCAACCCAGCTTGCCATACTCGTAGAATTCCCCTAACCGATACGCTGACGGTGCATAGCCAAGCTCTGATGCCTGTGCGAGAAGTTCGACGGCATACTCCGTATCCACAAAGACTACGTTGTAAATGCCTTTCTCGTGCAAGAGAGACAGCTCGTGGAGGGCGTGCGGAAACTCGGCTGTGGCATGCTCTGCAGAGCGCTTGAGCCACTTGACGCCTTCCCTAGGCCGTTTGGCGAGGCCAAGCTCGCCATTGAGTTCCGCTATGCCAAGACGGTACATGGCACCTGGATGGAGTGCGGCTGCGGCCTTGCGGAAGAACTGGAGCGCCTTGGGAGATTCACGTCTACACCCCCAGCCATTCTCGCAGCACGTGCCAGCACGATAAGCTGCATCAGGATGGCCATGCTTTGCTGCAAGGACGAACAGGGGATAAGCACGATCGAAATCCTGCCTTCCCTTGTATGTGCCGATTCCATTGGCGTAGCAGTCTGCGAGAAAGTATTGAGAGGCTGGATGGCCACGATCAGCGAGACGCTTGAGGAGAGCGAGCGCCTCTGTGACGAGACTTTCTCTCTTTTCGATTGCTTTTTCAATGTCCATGACGTTGCCTAGCGTAGGCTCCGGTATGGGATATGTCTTTGAGGCGTCGATCATGAAGACGGCAAACTCGAACTGGAGATCGGGATCCTGTGTTTTCTTTGCATTGGCGCGGTAGAGTTCGAGCGTGCGGTCGTGCGAGAGGAGGGAAGCCTGGTTACCTGGACGAAGGTGTGAGTGATCAAGGAGGGGCCCGTTTGGTTGTGGGGGCGGCGATGGAGCGTGGACAGAGCGGGATGTCGGTATGGGACGGTTGGGCGTTTGGTCGGCGGCATAAAAGTCGTCTTGGTCAAGAGTTGCGAGTACGCCGAGGGGGACGTCGTCGGGGTCGTAGGCGGCGTCGGCGGGCTGCTGAGGGGGTGAGTTGGACGAGCGGGGCGGGCGAGGTCTAGCAGCGCCGCCGAACTCGGGGCCATAGAAGGAGTTTGGGCGGGAGTGGTCCATGCTGGTCAGAGACAAGAAGCGGTCACAGCCTTGCCATCACTCGACATGCAGTCCCTCCGCTCACGACGTCCCTCGGAATCAAGACCACTGAAACGACATGCCTCAAAGCTCGCAAAGGCGCCATCGACGAGGCAGAACGCCCGCAAATCCACCGTAGACGACAAGATGAAGAAGCGCATGTCCCTCAGATATGCAGAGATATCATCTCCAACCGACGCTTTCGTCCCATCCGTACCAACAATTCCCCTCGGTCTCAGGCCAGGCCCACCACGCGATCCAGACGAGATCGTCAAGGACGTCGCCCACGTCAAAGAGGACACCCGTGTCCTCGACCAGCGTCTCCTCGAAAAGGAGGACTTCAATCCAGACGACTGTGTGTTCCCACCCTCAGTCCGCACCAAACTTGCCATTCACGTCCACCATCACCAGACCTCAAGGCAAAGCTCGCCAACTCGACCGAGGCTGAGCTCAAGTCTCTCCAGTCCTCCCTGCGCTCCCTCAAAGACGACACTGCCGTCGAGTTGCAGCGCAACGTCTTCAAAAAGTCTGTGTACAGTACCGCCCTTGTCTCCCCACGCTGACCTCCTCGATGACGTAGCTATGCCGAATTCGTCCTCGTCTCAAAGGAGATCAGCGTCCTCGAGAATGAGATGCTCGAACTCAAAGAAAGTCTCCAGGAATGGAAAAGCATGCCTTCTCTCCTCCACATCGACGAATCCGCCTCTGTCGCAGGTCAGTCTCTCCCTTTCATCCAACTCCACACAATTGAGCCTCTCCCAGAACGCAGGCGCAATGCACGTTCGTCTGTCGTGGATCTCCGCATCATCTATGCTTCCCAGATGCAAACACTTCATTCACAGATATCCGGTTCAGCCAAGTTTGCACCCGCTACTCCCGGAAGACATGTCATCACCGAAATGGACGGCGTCTGGGAGCTAAACGCGGCAACATACAAGGTCATCAGTATCGTCAGATTCGTCATATTGGACGACGCTGTCTTGGTTGCCAGAAGAAAAAGAGGCGGCACCGTTGCCCCCACTGCCGGGACTAGCAGTGCCGCCGAAACCGCCGGCAAGCTTGTCGCGGAGAAGTGCTGGCCCTTGAACGAGATGTTGGTCCTTGATACCAAAGACACTCCCAGTATGCAGTCTCTGGTCGTTGTTTTATCTTCTAACCGCCTATAGGCATGACCAATGTCTTCAAAGTTCGTCACGGAAAAGAGACACATGTATATCGTACCGATGCTCCTACTGACAAAAAGACACTGCTCGGGCAGTTCCGTCAAGTGGCGGAGGAATTGGCAGTTCGAAAGCGCAAGGAACGCGAGGGCGAACATGAGCGCAGGAAAAGTTTATGGGCAAGTGCTAATCCAGGGGGTGACGTATGTCCATCCTTTTCTCCGTATTAACCCTTGTTCACGTCCATGAAGCAACGCCCGTCTGCGATCTTCAACCTCGATAAACTCCCCCCACTTTCTGACTGGATGGCAGAGTTGGCTCGCGCTGCGAATGCTTCGACACCGGGCGCCGCAGAAGCGTCTGCCAGGGCCAAAAGCGACCGTAATGCACGTGCACTCTCTGATCTCTCGGACGACTTGACGGTAGCTATCGCCCTTCGTGATTGGCCTCGCGCTGTCAAGCTGGCCGAGTCCGCGCGAGCTCATCCAAGTCTGTCACCCCTTATTGCGGCGCTGACGTCTGCCCTGCTGGATGCCCTCGCTCGCCCAAAGAACTCAAAGTCTACATGTGTGGAGCTTGTCGGTCATTTATTGCGTCTTGGCGCTGTCGCCCGGGCCCGAGAGACGTTCCTAGCTGCCAGAGGGACGGCGATCCAGGGTTATGTTCGAGCCATCCCATTCGAGGGGCATGTCGGGCTCTACGTACACAATCTTGCAGTGGTAATGTTTACGGCGATCAAGCATACTGCAGATTGGTTCCTTGCTGGGTTCGTGGAGCATGAAATGACCTCTGGTGGGTCGTTACCTGTGCGCAGGAAGGGGTCACTTACGTCGCGACCTAGGTTTTATCGACTGGGCGAAAAAGCAGATCGAGTTGTTTGCTGAAATGTTCAGGAAGCAAGTCTATAGCTCGGACGTGGGCCAAGCAATTATTAATGAGGCACTGAAGATCACCCATTCCCAGAGCCGAAAGGTTTGTGAGCTAATATACATATTCTCCGTCCTTTCGCTAACCCCCAAATAGCTGTTGCAAGAGTTTGGCCTCGACTTTCGTTATCTTCTTGATGATCTGCTGGCTCAGTGTTCTAAAGCATCGTCAACGTCCTCTGTCCAGAAAACGCCTCCTCGGCTTGCGATCCCCTCCATTTCTTCTCCTCGAGGGACTTCAAATTCACCTATATCACCCACGCCTTCACCTTCAGTCGCTAATCCTCCCTCCATGCCGACACCCCATCTACGCCGACCGTCGCTCTCTAGAGGTAATCCGAGCGGCATTCCTTCCACTCCGGCAAGACCCCCACTTCCGAGATCTGCGGACAGCGCGAGGGCGGTGGGACCACTACCGCCACGCTCAACGAATAGGCCGGGCGTGCGTTCGGCACAAGCAGTCGTTCCTGACCGGGAAGGGATGATTTGACCCCATCAACTCGATGATACTAGTACATGCTCGACTGAGGTCAAGGTTTAAGATATGCAACTTGTTCTACTGATAATTAGGCTAATATTGACACACCCACAAATGGCGGAATTGCTCATGTTTCTGGTCAATGCAGGTGTAGTGGTCGGCGAGGATGAGATGAGCGATAGGACTACAGAGCAAGTGTTGTAATAGTTAGACGCGTCTCGTGTACAAATGTTCTCACTTGACAATCAATCAACGCGACGATGACCACACCCATCGAACCCAACCCACCGCGATGGAGCCCGTCCACGGACCCTGCGTCCATCGTCGTACCGGGACTTGATACCAATGCACCCATAAACGACCAGATTGACCAGATTGAACAGCTGATCACCATTAAACTACAAGTGAGCACGCGTCCAAAGGTACCACGTCCCACCAGCGAATGATCGGGGAAGAACATAGATGCCAATTTTTCAAAGATTCAACACCTGATGGCGACGAGGCTGTTGCCAGCTGTGAAACGATACGCACTCGGTACCGAACCGGTTCGTGAAGCGGCCAAGGTATGCATGCGTTCGCGTTCGTTTGCATCTGACATCCATCGTTCCAACCATTCCCTTCGATATGCCTAGTTCTGGACGTCATTTTACGAACAGGCGGCGCAAGTGCATATACCGACGCTCGAAGACGACGATCTCATCCATGACGAACAGACACAGCCGTCCGTTGTGATTTCTGAACCGGCGTCCGTCGCCCAGCCCGAGGAATCCCTGGATGTGACCCCATCTCATACGCCGCCTAGTCGGACATATGACGTGACTGCGTCCGAGAGCTCGTTCATGCCCGCAAACGCGGTCTCGTCGACTCCCGCGCGTCCCGGGCATGCGCACGCGCCTGATAGAACTCTCGATGATGATCAACCGTCGTGGAGTGCTTCTCTCGCGTCACCGATGGACCGCCTCAAGAGTGAACTCCAGAGCTTTGCGCGGGAAGAGGAAGAGGCTTCCGTGCAACAGGACGTGTCGTCTCTGACAGACAGCCTGATGTATGAGGAGGAACACACTATCCAACAACTCCCACCGATGGCTCAGGGAAAGACGGAGAAGAGCGCTTCCAGGTTCAATCGTGACGAACCCAAAGCCAAGATTCAGTCCTCCCATATTCCTCCGAGTGCGCTGCCGACCCCTCGTGCAAACGCGACCAATGCGTATGTCTCACCGCTCAAGGTCAAGCCGAAGACGCCGATCGTCATTCCAAAACGCATTCAGTCTATTCTCCCAGCTAAATTGGAGAACGAGCCTACGTTTCCGTCGCCCTGCCGTCCGCGATTTGAGCGGACACCGAGAAAGCCGACAACTGCTTCCTCATCTGCATCCACATCCACATCCACATCTGCTTCCGTGTTGGATGTTCCCTCTCTGACGAAACATGCTTCAGACTCGAACCAGGAGCCAAAATTCACCGCGTTTAACGACTCTTTCGATGATTCGGTTGATTTGATGCAGGGAATGTCACCGCCACGCACGTTGGCATTTGCGAGAGCACCCAGGTCCAGTGTGGGACTCGGACTTTTGCCGCCACTTGGGCGGACACCCGGAAGAGACTTGTTGCCCACTCTCGGGAGAACGCCAGGGAAGGAGGCAGCTAACCGAATCAGGCGCGATCTACTAGGCGACATGCAAAGCCAATTCGGATCTGTGAACAGCGCGGCGTCGAACAAGATGAGAACACCTGCATTTGGATACGGCACTGGCACAAACAAGGATGATACAATGAGTACGATTCCGACCCCGCCATCACTTTCGCGGTACACGCGGCACGCGCATCCTTCCTGGACAGATAGCAACGATACAGATACCAGTTTGGCAACTATGATGCGTCGTGTCGGGCTTGAAATGCCGGAGTCCAGCTTCAAAGCTGATTCCGTTGCATCAGCCTCGTATTCGAGAGCATCTTCGCAAGTGGATGCTGGGAGCAGCGTGAGCGCTCCCCCAACGAGGGAGGACGAACCGCATGTGCCCGACTATCAAGAATCGGACGCGTTCGATCTCCATCAAGATGACGACCTCAGCGCGATCCAGCTCGGATCATATCCTCATCCCAACTCGGACTCGGACTCGGATTCGGACTCGCTCAATGATGAGCCGGTTCATCCCAACCAGCCTTCCACGGCCTTTCTTATGGCATCGTCCCGTGAGCTTGGCCCAGATGACTCCTTCGGGTCGTCTAACTCGAACCATTCGAGTGACTCGTTGGATGCGGATGAGCTTGGGGCCGGAGACGGGGCTGCTGTGCACCCGTTTGCGCGGGCGCTCGAAGCCGGGGTTGGAGAGGGAGACGGGTTCGATGACAGCTTTGATTCGGAGAGTGGGTATGAAGGTCAGGGCGAAGATGCGTCGGCAGCGACAGAAGAGACGGTGTTTGGGATTCCGCCTGCGCGGCGTGGGCAGCAGGAGAGGAAACCGGGTCAGCTGAAGTTGCTTGGAGAGGACTTGTTGCAGGATACCATTGGGATTGGGGGACAGCTTGCCAAGACGGGGAGAATTGAGGAGAGTCCAACGCCATATGGAAGAGGTTGACACTGACTGTGTACGATAATATGTTTGAATCACGTGATCTTGGACGAGCGGAAGGAGCTTGCAAGCGAGAGTACCAGGCCGTTGGCAATGTACCGACTTGACCACTAACATTATTGTCAACTGGACGTAGAGGATGATACCCACACAGCGCACCGCAGCACGCTCTCTTGGTAGGATACGTGTCCAGGCGGCGACACAAGCACCATTTGTTGTACATGCACCCAAGACACCCGCCGGGAGAACCGGACAAGCACGGACTCTTGCAAGCACACGGAGCATTCCACCAGCTCACCCGATCGCTTTGTCTTCACACCGAGGACTCGCGACTGCTGCCCCAAGTGAGAGGAAGATGCCTCCACCTATCTCACGGTGCTGACATCCATTTGCCAGGGGATCCCTCCTCGTTCACAAGAAAACCCCACTTCGACAAGATACTCATCGCCAACAGGTGCGCCAACTCAACCATGTCCGCACTCGCCCGATCGCCCGTTTACTCACGCACGTCTCAGGGGAGAGATCGCGTGTCGTGTGATCCGGACGGCTAAGAAGCTAGGGATCAAGACAGTTGCTGTGTATAGCGACGCGGACGCGCAGTCGTTACACGTCCTTGAAGCCGATGAGGCGTATTGCATTGGTCCCGCACCGTCGACCGAGAGCTATGTGCGTGTTTGGTCCAATCCGATGTCTGTGGTTGACGTGGTGCTATGGTGACATTAGTTACGCATGGACAAGATCGTCGAGGTGTGTCACAAGAGCGGTGCACAGGTCCGTGTTGTACACGTCTTTGTTCGAAGTGAGGTAGGACCATTGACGATGTTCTTTCCGGCCGCACGACCTGTTAGGCTGTCCATCCTGGGTAAGACGGCGTCCCTCTCGTTCGGCGTAGTGCACTGAGTGAGTGGGTGTGCAGGTACGGTTTTCTCAGCGAGAACGCCAAGTTTGCAGAACAGCTCGCGGAAGAAGGGATCGTGTTTGTTGGGCCACCGTCGAGTGCCATCATCTCCATGGGTTCCAAGAGGTCGGTGCATGTCCTTGATTTCCCTGTATACTGGGTTGATGGAAGAAACACACTAGTGAATCCAAAAACATCATGTCTGGTATGTCGTAGTCTGTCTATGTCAGCCTCTGGTGGCATTGCCGACGTTCATGGATGAAAGCTGCTGGCGTGCCATGCGTTCCGGGTTATCATGGTAATAATCAAGACCCCCAGTTTCTCTTTTCCGAGGCGGAGAAGATTGGTGAGTCTCGAGGTGTTCATTGGATGCATGTACCGCTGAACTGGTTGGATATAACCTATTTCCAGGTTACCCAGTTTTGATCAAAGCCATCCACGGAGGAGGTGGAAAAGGCATGCGTGTCGTGTCGACACCTTCCGAGTTCATGGATTCCCTGGAATCTGCGAAACGCGAGTCTTTGAAGGCGTTCGGCGATGAGAATGTCCTCATTGAGAAGTATATCGAGCGGCCGAGACATGTGGAAGTGCAAGTCTTTGCAGATACGTTGGGTGGTGTGGTTAGTCTTTGGGAGCGAGATTGCTCTGTGCAAAGACGTAACCAGAAGATCATCGAGGAGGTGTGATATACGTCAGCAACGTACTGAATGGTTATCTAACCACACGTTTCGGCAGGCTCCTGCACCCGGTCTTTCGCCCGAGCTACGTGCGGACCTGTCTGAGAAGGCTGTCGCTGCTGCGAGAGCAGTCAACTATGTCGGAGCGGGTACGGTGGAATTCATTTTTGATAATGATACCCGGAGGTTCTATTTCATGGAGATGTGAGTATCCGCAAAGTGTTGTGATATTCATTCAAACTTACACCCGACGATAGGAATACGCGATTACAGGTCGAGCACCCCGTGACGGAAATGATCACAGGCCTTGACCTAGTGGAATGGCAATTCGAGGTGAGGTTTACATACTGATGCTGCCTTGTCGTGACTGACGTACGCAATAGATTGCAGCTGGCAACCGTCTTCCTCTCACTCAATCCTCGATCCCTCTCGTCGGACATGCGTTCGAGGCACGAATTTACGCAGAGAACCCCCGAAATAATTTCCTTCCCGACTCGGGTCGGCTTTTATACCTCTCCACGCCTGCTCCGACGCACGTCTTTGCACCTCCATTACCACCTTACACTGCGGAATCTGCTGAGCCCTCGCGACGCATACCTGATACGTCTACTACGATTACCCCATCACTCCGACTCGAACAAGGTTTCACTGAAGGTGCCCAGATCGGCATGTTTTATGACCCGATGATTGCTAAGCTCGTGGTCCATGGACGGGACCGGACCGAGGCCTTAAGAATGCTCAGGCGAGGACTGGAAGAATACAAAGTAGTGGGTGTTTCTACCAACATTGAATTTCTCAGAATGCTCGCAGGAAACGATGCATTTGTTGAAGGGGATGTCGAGACGGGATTCATCAAAAAATATCATTCAGAGTTGTTCCCTCCGATTTCGGATCCTTCCCCGGAGCTGTTTGCACAGGCCGCGCTGTATATTGCCCTTCGAGATCAACCAATTCCATCGACCCTTCAGAGCCCATGGACATCTCTCGGGGCACGACGGTTTGGTGGAGATGTCTACGAGCGCACCATCTCGCTATCCAAAGACGAATCTTCCGCTGCCCACATCAACATCAAGCTCAAATACACCACTCCTGGTCACTTTGACATCACCGTGGACGGCTCTTCGCCGACGACTTTCAAGTCAGTCTCCGCGCGTCTCACCTCCCCGACAACGCTCGCCGCATTCTCGAACAACGCGACCATTGTTTCCCAACCTCCGCCACCTGCCATGTCGGCGTCGACATCTCCAAACGCGATGGAACGACTGCACCTCTTCACTGCGGACGGGACCAAAACGACGCTTATACTTCTTCCCCCTCCGTGGCTGTTGTCGTTGGGAGGAGACGTCATGGCTTCCCACAAAGGCGCGTTGCGTGCACCCATGCCGAGTTTAGTCGTCGAGGTGCGCGTGAGTCCAGGGCAGCGCGTCGACGAGGGTCAAGCGGTGGTCGTTTTGGAAAGCATGAAGACGGAGACGGTGTTGAGAGCAACAGTCGCGGGTATCGTCAAGGCTGTCGGCTGTACCAAGGGCGAGATGGTGGAAGAAGGGAGGGAGTTGGTAGATATTGAAGAGGTGGCAGAATGACGGTGAGCTCCCCGCTCCCACTTTCTTTTCATATCGGGGGTCTTGTTGCAAATACCGATCCCACATCATTCTGATAACTGAATGTACCACTGCTTCAATGGAAACTATCTCATTGCAGATCGAAAACAGAGTAGCAACATCTGGGACCGAGACTACAGTAGCTCTCCTGCATTGCATACGGCCTTTACTTGTACAAACTAGACATTGGCGAAAAAAGGTCGAAAACAAACATTGGTACGCTTATGTGACTTGTAAATTGACAACTGATAGTTTCGACGTGAGTAGTGTACGAATACCTATGTGCGAGCCCTCAAAGCAGAAAGATACTTGTCAAGAAAGAACAAGTATGTTGGTTCACCAATGACCTCGATGACGTCAACGGCATAGTCATCAAGCTCTAGCTCTGCTTCTTCCAGCGTGTCTTGCATGTTCTTTCTTCACCGATGCCCGGAACCAGCGCTCGACCATCTCCAAATGTGTGAGAGGTCGGCCGCCTCGGTCTGACAAGGATAACTTTAGAGTTAAAAGACACAGACGTCAGACTAGAGGTATTGTGGGTAACACAACAGAGCATACCGAGTCCAGTGACACAAGGGCCTCGTGGATATTTGGCATGGCTTTGCTAGACGTAGAACCATCTTCTGCTGATGTATGGGGAGAATGGTTTGGACGACATGGTGTCACGGTAGAGGTTTGTGGATTATTATCTCTAGCTTGAATGAGCATCGTACTAGTAGATTCAAGTTGCATGCCAGTGCACAGGGAGAGGTCCGCAAGCACATTGGATTTCAGTGGGCCTACCTACTTATGTATTCAAACTGAACACAGAGCTTTCCTTACAAGGTACAGTACATTTCATCGACTCCTCGCGAAATGCTCGAACAGACAGTTTTGGTAATCACTCCCACAGCCTGTATTACGTTTCATCAACATCAACGACTTCGCAAGGTCTCGGACAGACTGTTTTGGTAATCACTCCCACAGCTCGCATTTCAATGACCGGTGACAGAGCTGAACGGAGTGCTTCAAGGTATTGCCCGAGACCCGAAGCGAATTGTTGTCGGACGTGGCGAGGTTGGGAGAGTAGGCGTTGCTGTAAGCCCGTCATGGCAGGGACCGACGAAGGAAGCGAACGAAATTTGCGGTGACATTGCGGTCCCAAATCGAGGACGAGCGTCTAAAGTGACATCGATATAGGCACATGGACATCCACCGTCATTTTCCCAAATGTTAAGTCGAGTCCCGACCGTTTATAATTCAAGCTGAGACTCGTGCCCAAAGCGGCCGTTGGGCCATTTCCACTAACACTCATTCCCATGACGCCCGCAAACAAGGTCCCAGTAGGGGTCATCGAGTAAGACGACAGCACCATTGACGGACGCTCAAAGGTCATCCTTGACGTGGAGCGTGTACGTACGGTCCAAATTCCTTCCACGAGTCTTCGTCGACGAGCACGACCATTGGGTCGACTGTGCCATCCTCGCAGTAAAAGAGGGCAGTGGTGACGTGGATGGGGTCCGAGAGGGAGAGGAAAGTTAGGTTTTGATCAGTGTAAACACGGCCTGATGGGGGTCAAGGGCGGGGTTGGTGGCGAACGTGGGTTGGTTGGTTGTCAAGCGAGAGCTGATAGATGATGGACGTACGCGGAGTGGAACGCGAGCGGTGTTCTCTGCGAAACGCTTTGGTGGTTGGCGATGAGGTAGAGGTGTATTTGACCAAGACGAGTGAGGCGTGAAGGAGGGTAAAGATGAGACAAAACGCTTCAAGGCATTGCCCGAGACCCGAAGCGAGCCCGTGGGTCGGACGGGGGGAGTTGGGAGACTCAGAGCAGACGTTGCTGTGAGTGCGACAAAAAGGGATTGCGGTTGCAGATCTCCGAGGACGAACCGCGTTTTGTCGATCTATCGTTTTTTGGCACATACCATCCTATTCAGTTTGTCAGGATTTCTGTCACTCAGGTGGTGAATGGTCTTACCTCCGACCACACTTTGATAGCGCGTGTGAGTCTGGTGAGCAGTAATCTACCATTCGGAGACCTTATTGAAAGGTTGAGCCTAACAATAATATGAGGGGAAAACCAACTCCCTACCAGGCTACTTGACCTATGAATGCTCGAATGTGCACAAGAATGTGGTGGGGAGTGAAGCTTTCCTAAGCGCTAGATCAGCCTTGAGGCGAGAACGTTCCATTAGGTAAACTCGCCACTACGCGGAATATGACTGATGAGCTATCCCAACTGGTTGCGTTGTTAGACTGCCGTAGACCCATGACAGGCATGGCTTACCTCGAAGTTGCCAAGTACATTCCATTTTGGGAGAACTGGAGATGTCGAACAAGGGCCAGGTGAGGAAGCCATCTCTTGTGATATATCCAGTGCCTTCAACTTGTCAATGGCGCTTGTCACCCGCACTCCACGCAATGACATTCCGGGGTCTGGGAATCTACCTGGCGACACGACTGCCCATTCGGGAACTACCAAAGGAGTATCAAACGAAGAGTTTCCCCGTGGGGAAGCAGTGGTCTGATGCATGATTGCAGAACGGATTGCGTTCATGAACTGCTGACGAGCATCAGAGCGACGCGTTTCTGCAGTTTCATCTAACGGTAACACAGCGGGTTCTTGATACACCGATGGCCGAGGGGCTGATGGGGTACGAGGGCGAATACGACGCTGGGCTCCCTGGGTTGTTTGCGTTTCACGATCCGACTTGCGAGACGTCTCAAGCATCCTCGTACAGTGGCGATACGCATAGTGCACTACCGCCAGGAAATCCAGCCAGTTCGTGCAATACCAGCATTCGCCAGACGATTGGTTATTTCCGAAATTGCTTCCTCGACCCACTTTTGTCCTTTATGTTGGATAAGTATCCATCGTTCCGAAGCAAACCGGGTAGCCACAGCAGCAAGACCCGACGATGTGACAGCCTGGCAGTAGGAGTAAGAAACCGGGGTGGGTGACGGTTGGGGAGTTAGACTCGCCGTTAGAACGGTGATTGTCGTTGAAGTCACGATTCCCTGACAAAAACACTGAAGGACATGTTTGACCACAGTGGAGTAAATCTGCATACTTGTCCAGATGAATATGTAAAAAGCATGAGTCCAGCGGAGAAGCAGGCGATGGACAACACTAGGAAGACCAGCAAAGTCTGTTTGATCCAAATAAGAGCCCACCATGGAATCGTGTAGCCTGCCCCCAAGTTAACCCTAAGAAGCCATTTACTGCGGCCGCCATGCTGAACACGAAAACCAGAAAGTATTCACTAAATCCGCCAACGTGTGTTCGGTGGATTTGCATGAAAGCTGTAACATAGTTGCAGTGACCGCAGAGAAGAATGTAGCGACAGTGGACAAATTCGATAGATTCGACAGAGAATGTTGCTGGTAGAGCCTGATTGTAGGGACACCTGCGTAGCATATCAGTGTATTACATTTCTATGACGCTTCCACACTCACCAGTCTCAATGAACATGGACAACGTCTCCGTGACGCCGTCCAAGTGGTCACCGATCCCCGTAGTGAGATCATGTATGTAGCGCTGGACTGCCGATGAGCGAAATTGAGCTGAACAAAGAAACTCGGCAAGTTTTGACGTGCGATATAAGGTTATATGCCAGCGCTAACCTTTGTACTCGGCCAGACACGACGCCCAATACTGGACACAGAGTTGTCAACGTTACATGACCGAACTCAATGAAACTTGTCATACTTTCAAATCATCCTGAAAGCTCCGCATGGATTGGTTGATAGGCTCATCCGTGAACTCTGGGAGTTCGTTGAGGCAATTGATGAAGGTCGCAATGTCCTCTGCGAAGCTTTCGAACTGGGCCGGAAGTGTATCAGGCTCCAGATTGTCATCCATGACGAGTTTCACAATGCCAGCCCGTCGCTGTCGATGCTTGGAATCCAGATCGGGGAGAGCCTCGCGAGGTTGCCGTGTAATTTTTTGAGGATACAAGTATGTGGCGTTTTCTCGAAACAGAAACAAAATCTTTGTTAACCGCTCGCGTAACCTGGACACGGAGGACAGAATCCCAACCGAGCTCCCCACTTGACGGGCAGCATTCATGAAACTGCGGAGCTGACGACTTATAAGGGACAGAAGGTGAAGCCGGACGTGTCACATACCTGTTTGTCGAGACCCTCTATCCGTCTAAGATGAGGTTAGGTGATGGGCTCTTCGCAGCGACTTCTCTCGATGGCAAACTATCGAATGCTGGCGCGGAGCTGTTCTTTGCGTTCGAAAAGTAAGTTCTTCAACTGCATGCATTGGTCACGTCAACGAGGCAGTCATGATCATAGGACAACACCATCCAGTAAAAAACGCATGGCATGATTGCTGTTTTTGGTAACTTCCAGATGCTGTACCCTTCGTCGAATTTCTACAACCTACTTCAACTCCCCCGAGATGCATCTCTCAAAGACATCAAGACCGCCTACCATCGTACCCTCCTACGTCTCCACCCCGACAAACAGATCCAAGCACGCCATCATAATCAGCATCACAACTCGGACTCGGATGCACCGCACGAGGAAGCGCTTGGATTCGTTGACGTGGCACTGTTAAAAGAAGCGTACAGGACCCTCTCGGATGCCGGTTTACGGGCGGTGTACGACGGGTCGTTGAGGCGGGAAGAACATGCACGATCGTGTGGTCCGAGGCCAGCGCAGGTCGTCTCGCTGGAGGAGTTTACCGCGCTGACCGAGACCCGGGAATTTGGGGCGGGATCTAGCGCGGAAGTGGAAGCAGACGCAGATGCGGTGCGGGAATGGGGTCATAGATGTCGATGTGGTGGCATGTATCGCATCACGCGAGACGATTTGGAGAATGGGACGCATCTCGTCGGTTGTGAGAGCTGCTCAGAGGTGATCTGGGTTGGGTACGAGGAAGCGCCGGCAATGGAAGACGAGGAGGGAGAGTAAACCCATTCAACTTCTTTTCTACAAACATACGATGAACGCTCGGACAACATTGAATCTAGGTCAGTACGAATGCACAATACAATCCGACGCTCCCATCATACATATGGCCCTTAATCGACGTCCATTGCTTCATCATCTGTAGATTCCTCATCCATAGGTTCATCAGGGTTCGGGTTTCTTTTCACCCAACCCTTGTAAAGCGTCTCTCGGAACTCGCGACCGATCGCGACCGAGACTGGCCATGGCACTGCGTTCCCAATCTGTCGATGCATCTGTTTGACTGAGCTTACACGATCGACCAAGTGCTATCTATGAGGGACACTCACGGTCATGACACGGTTGTGATCAGCGTGAAAAACAAAGTAGTCCGGGAACCCTTGTGAACGGGCCAGCTCCCGAACAGTCACGATCCGTTTGCTCTGTAACGACAAGTTAGTATGCATGCGTACGCGTGATGAGAACCAGGCATACATAGGGGTGGATCACGCGGCATTGCTTTGCCATTGGGTCCACGTTCGTGACAGTGGTTTGGAACAATCCGTCTCGGTCAACGCGTCCGTAAAACCCTGTGACCACGGTCATATGGATGTCCTCGGCACACGTTGGGTGTGGCTCACCAGCTCGGAAGCTCATCCTGCCAGATGACGACGCAGGGTTTGCAGTTTGGTATTCCCAAAGTTCACGTGGTAAGCCTATCCAGGATCATCAGCCAAGGGCGGCCCCCCAGTGACAGAATGATCATACTCCGATAGTCCGCATCAGTTTCGACGGGAATCTTGATGATTCTGGACTCGTCAAATAACGGATTCAGTCGTGTCGCACAGCTGTTCATGCTTGTGAGACTTGCCTTTCTACCTTTTTTGGATCGTACGTGCGCGTGTACTGTTGAATGTCTCGTGTTGGTCGGCTGCGGCAACTCTGTTGAAACTTCGTGTGCGGTTCATGATCGTACGGAACATTGGGGCCTTCATAACCACACCATGGATGACCATCATTACATTCTTTGACGCCACGTTCTTCCATTTGACGTCTGTTAAGAACTTTGATGGGATCTTTCCTGCAAGAAGGGAGATCAAAGAAAGCCAGGACGTAGTAACAGGACGTGTTATACCAGTCAAACTTTGGAAGGTCGCTGATCGCATCATGTACAGATACATAACGATGGGGGGCGACACCAGGAAGTGTTGTTATCGGTCGAAGCACCAGTCCCTCTGGAAATTTGATTTCCAAACCGTCAGAGTCAGGAACATCATGGCTAGGCTGGGGAAATGGGGGTAATTCCAGACCGCGTTTTGCAGCTATTAGGAAAAATCGGACCCGGTGTTGTGGCGTTCCGTAGTGCGCGGCTTGCAGGAGAGCGCAGCGAAATTGATATCTATGTTCTCTCGACGTCAGTACTGCGACTGAAACGGGCAGACTTACCCCATGTCGAGAAGCGCCGCCGCGACGAGTTTCAGACCACCCATTGGGATACCACCTTTGACTGAATACTTGCCGTCCTGTCGCGCACGAAGGTTGTATTGCAGGAAGCCTCGGACATTTTCGAATATGCAGTATGGAGGTTCGAGAAAGTCAACGTATGAGAGCGCGGTAAGAATCAGGCTACTCTTCCTGTCGTTGGCTCTCTGGTACATGTTCAAAGTGGAGTGAGGCTGGCTATCGACGAGTCAGCGAGATTCAAGTAGGTAACATAAGGTCTCACCAAGGGAACCCCGTAATTATACAATCGATGTCACCGGGCTTCGGAAACGGAGGTAGCGCATGGCCCTCGATGGATTCTAGTGGTTCAGGATTTTTGTTTGCGTGGGTCAAAATCGCGTCACGGAGGACTAGATTACTGCATTGATTATAGACTTTGACGTTCCCTGAAGCATTATTTCTAACAATCGAATTCTATACAAGTCCGACGGCGGAAAACATCAACACTTACCGGAGTGTCTTTGCTGCGCTCGGGGAGATCTCCACAGCGTGGGTCAACTTGAAACAACCCATCCCCTCCATGGCTAGACTGAGTGCGCCTGTTCCACCGAACGGATCAAAGACACGCAATGGCGCCTCCCTTTCCAAGAATTCTTTCATCCCTTTCACCTCCTTGAGGACTTGTTTCATGCATATGGGACAAATAGGTAAGTCGTCCCAACGCATCCGACGCTTGTCAGCCCAAGACTTGACGTCGAGCGAAGGAAAATGATATTTGGCGTAGAAATGACGGGGTGACATTTCTAGGAACGCATCCAGGTCGGGCATATTCCCTTTGACCACCACGTAGCATAGCCCAATCAAGTCATCAGTACCGAAAGTCATTATATCGTCGGTGTAAAATAGATGTCTCTAAACATGAGGATATAAGCGAGGAATTGGAACCTCAAGCAATCAAACCTACCTCGTCCTTGAGAGTCGTTTCTGGTCGTCTTCCAACCTTGTCGATGCGTCCAAAGAGGCGAACTTTGATATCGGCATGCTCACGACCGTGGATAAAGTCGGTGATCTGTCCAATATGGCACGGTCCCTCATCTGCTTTGATAAGGACGCAATCATCCAAATGATAATCGACTCCATGCCATCGCATGCCGAGATGTATTTTCTTTGGCCCTGTATCTTCCTCAAACTTTTTGGCTGTCTCGCATGAAGGGCAATTGTCTGGCGGCGGCTCTCGTTCAGACGCGGCCAACGCATCCACATCGACATTTGTGAAGGTCCCTTCGTAGTCATCCCACAAGTACCTGGATCCTATTGTCAGAGCCAATGAACTGCGGTTATATAGCTCATACCTGTAAAAGAAATCATGTGGCTTGACACCTGCAATGGATTGGTCCGGCTTAATGTAATGCGCATTGACTTTGCCAATAATGTGCTTTAGCGCTTGTGTATCACAGTGGTCGACCAGAAACAGTTCCTGAGAGTGACCCAACTCTTGGAGTATCGTGTTGGAGCTATGTTCAAACCATTGAACATGGACTGTCTCGTGTAATTCGTTCATGTTTATAATCTTAGCAAACCTGGCCAAAATTTAGATGAAATATCGCAAAAAACATGCGACAATACTCCACCAAAAGTGATTGGCAAGAGTGTCTGTAGGTGAAAGATTGTTCGGATTCGGTGGAATACCTTGCCCTGAATGAAAGAGGACGGTATCTCCAATCTGTCGATATCAGCTCAGCTGATGGAAAAGTAAGAGGCCCAGTGTCCCTACTTCGTATTTCACTTCATCTATCAGTATGTGCTTCAACCAGCGTGAGTGCCTTATTCTTTGATCAGGTCGATACTGGACACGCCGGCGGTTTTGAGCGCGCATCAAGAACCCCTGAAGCCGGAGGGTAAGGTCATTTTTCGGTGCTTCAGCAGTCTCGCCTTGAGGTTTTGGGGCGACGACCCAAAGGTTTTCTCTGAATAACCCTCTGGCGATCCTTGCGATCCTCGGGGTCACGTGAGTGGGGTTTAAATTGTTCTCGCGTAGTACTGCCAAGTCAAGGTTCCCCGTGTAGTCTGGACGGAAGTCACGCGCCGATGGCCGTTCTGTCTTTCTCTTGCCTACGGACTTGAAAAAGACAGGAGCCGAGCGAGAGAGAAGATAGTGGATGACGGTAGACGCTCTGAGATCATCTCCATTCCGCACAGTCTCGAGCGTTCTACGTAGCTTCGGGACCTAGGGAAATGATTAACGATCATTCTCTATGACGGAATAGACTCACGGCGTCCCATAGTTCGGGCTCGGTTAGGGGTTGACCAAAGACGTGAACACGGTTATATCTTTTCAAGAAGGCAGTAAATTCTTGCTCCGGATTATCAGCAGCGGAGGATATCACGTATCGCAACGTTGTATGTAGCCTCCAGAACGGACGGAATCGACTCCGATATTTCTTAGATGGTCTCTCAACATCAAGCTCGTAGATTGCATGCTCCGTTTCGACATAAAACGCACTTTTTCATGTCAGCGTACGCTCTACAACCTTTCCAGAAAGATCACGTACCTGTTTGCTTCCCGATATCTCGTAAAGTAACGGAGGATGCGCGACAGGCGGACGTATTCGCGATCAACGTCTACACCAAGATCATCCTCCTGACCCTCGTCTTCATCTACCTCGTATGTGGCGACAACGAGACCGGCGCCGAGAACGCGATGATCACCACCCCTACCCTCGTCGAGAACATCAAGTGAAACCATCTGGTTGTCGTGACGAGCGTCGAAAAAGGCAAATCGAGAAAGGCGGCGCATCCGTTTCCTGCCATCATCTGGGGTATCTCGTTCCTCGCCAAAGACCAGCAGATCTGCAGTCTCCAAGACCTCGTACTCGCGTCGTTCGTATTTCTGGACTGATGTAAAGAAGATCAGGACGCGGGAATGCCACAGTGAGTTGGTCTCCTCACCGGGCGGTGGAACCACATCGAGGTTACGACGTTTCGCGGACTAATAGTGGGGCCGGTCTGACGGTCAGTGTGACAGTGAAAGTTCCAAAGGTGGCTCGCACCCTGAGATCTACATCAGCGTCACCGCGATCCCGCTTGCGGCTGGCATCAGATGTAGTTGTAGAGTCGTCTGGATCATTGTCAAGAGCGCCGGGTCGCTCGCCTCGTCGACTCGGACGTACCAACATGGCGGACAATGTCAAGTACTTGGATGTTTGTTGCTATTATCTAACAAACTGGAGTGGCACGGTCTACCTAGATACATCTAATCAGACAAGTCCACCAGCCCACGAATCTAAGTAGCGTACAACTACATGGTAAATGGATCGATGAAGACTGTTACGTACGGAACCAAGGTAATTTCATGTGTAGCTACTAGAAATGCGGAAAGAAGTCACAAAGGACCGATAGTACAAAAAATGAATGATGAATGAACGCTGTTATTACGGACCGGTGATAGCGGGCGTGAAAAATACAACAGGAATTCGAGAACACGGGGATTATAGTACCACGGTTGACCAAGAACTGCAATCACGACGAGAGAGAATCAGCAGTAGTTAGTTCCAACCAAGTCAGGGACTGACCAAGTTAAATATTTGCCATGACAAACACAGACCAAGCCAAGGACCTAAAGAGGCTGAAGGAGGCGCCACCAGTCACTAGGCCGAGGCAGCAGTGGCGTTAGGCAGTTCAGGTCCTGCAAGTGCACCTTCTGGGACACCACCGGGAGAGGTTGCTGGCTCGCCAACCTGGTGGAAGTCTGATAACAAAAAGGGTATCAGCTGCAGTAACTGTTCGGGCGAGAGAGGCTGACCGAGAATCTCGCTGTACATCATGACCTTCCATGTGTCAACCGGGAGGTCGGCATCGTTGAAGCTCCAATCAAACTGTTCCGCAGCGACTGGCTCGTCGGTTGGATCGTGATATGGCGCAACATACTCGTGCATGAGAGAGGTGGCTGCATCTATACGTTTTCTGGGGTCAAAGACCAACATCTTCTCCAAGAGGTCCAACGCTATCAAGATATGAGATTCGTCGGGCTAGAATGCAGTCAAATCTGACGGACCGTCCTTGTCGTTTGTTCTGAGCTTTTGACTGAAAGGGACGCGCTCGCGTTTTGGCAAACTTTGAACGAATCTTAGCGTCTGCGAAGTGACGGTCGTGAGAAACGATGTTATTGAGGGGAGAACTGACCCACATTCTCACTTGCGATGGTTTCGATGACATCATCGGGGGGTGTCCCTAACAGCTCTGTGATGATCGAAAACTGGTTCACATCTACACTCTAGTCAGTCAACCGGCCGAAAAGAAAAGAGAAAGACGCACGGTCCTTGCCAGGGAACAGCGGTTTCCCTTCCAGCATCTCCGCAAATATGCACCCGGTACTCCAAATATCGACTGCCACATCGTACTTTTGCCATGTCAACATGATCTCGGGGGCACGATAATATCTCGTTGAAACATATCCCGTCATCTGCGGATCTTGAATGCGCGCTAAACCAAAATCACATATCTGCCTGGATCAGTCACATCAAAGATGAGCCGAGGTCTAGAACGAACCTTGAGATCGCAATTTTCGTTGACGAGGATATTGCTCGGTTTCTGATCGGGATCACTGAGATCGGGACATGAAGGGAACCAGGTGCTGTGACTCACTAGATCACGATGGACAACACCGGCAGAATGAACATATTTTAAACCACGCTAACAGACGTGAATAAGCAATGGGCGTGAAAGTGACTGGAGAAAACACGCGCACAAGAATCTGGTATAAAAAGTATTGGATAAACTGTTTCTCCAATGGACGTGACGTCAACAAGCGATGGAGGTCGGTACCCAGCAGTTCTGTGACAAAGTACCTGTAGAGCGTGATTAGATGTTGGGTGTGTCACCAGAGCCCACTAGGGCCTTGAAGAGGTTGCGATGCCCTAGCGGAAGCAGGACACAAGACGAGTGCGAGTGGCCTCGACTTTCGATGGGGATGGTAGAGCTCACAGGTCTTCCAGGGGTGAGATGAACACGTCACTTAGGCTGATGATCTACGACACCGAGTGTGTATTGGATGAGACATGAGAAGGAGCGAGGTCGCATGAGTACATACGTTCTCGTGTTGTATGTGTTTCAACAGCTTGAGTTCGCGATACGTTCGTTTGCTCAAGACGGGTGTGCTGAATGGCTTCATGATCTTCTTGATCGCGACGGAGGAGCCTGTTAGTTGGTCCTTTGCAGAGCTGGACGCGCATGAGGGAAGGGTGACCGGCGGGGAGAGAAGAAGAACGGTACCAGACGAGACCGAAAGCCCCTGGAAGCAAGCTGGTGAGCGGGCAAATGTGGAGAAGGAGCGATGAGCAAGCGCACCCATTCCGACGGGTTGCAGGTCGACATAACGCGTAGTGACCTTGAGCGCCGATGTGAATCGAAGTACATCGCGGGTTGGATCCGGGACGCACCTCGAAGGACGTGCCGAATATGCTGAGCTTGACAAAGGACATGATGGTGGAGAGGGAGCAAGGAGGAGATGGCGGAGAGAAGAGGCTGAGATGAATCGCGCAGATAAACCCTCCTCCCAAATCAGCGTGTCTGAGGTCCTAGCACGTACTACCCTAAGCGGACTTGCAAGTCGGCCTGCATGTCCCTCACAATCATTCGCGCAGCAGGTCCATTAGCCCGCCCTTTGCGAGCCAGGCTATACTCTACAGAAGCCAAAAAGTCGGCAGTATCCAGATACCTTGTACCCGTCACCGGTGTTTTGGCGGCTGCATTCTTATATAATCACCTCTCGCAGGGCGAAGCAGAGCAACTTGTCAAGCCACAGAAGGTCATGACCAGCCCTCTGGACCCCCAAAATTATATCGACATCAAGCTCAAGCGGGTCGAGCAATACAACCACAATACCTCCAAGTAAGTCCGCTTGGCGTGCCATGATGCAGTTCCCACATGTCTGAATGACAGATTTGTCTTTGACTTGGGCGAGGGGAAAGCCTCTCTCCTCCCTATGACCTCATTCCTGTTCCTCAGGGCAGATGTCGACGGGAAGCCCATGCAACGGCCTTACACCCCCATCTCACCGCCAGATTTAGAGGGAGAGCTGACCTTTGTCATCAAGAAATATGAGACTGGCAATGTCTCAAAGTATATCCACTCTCTGAAACCCGGTGACAAGCTTGCCGTCAAGGGGCCTGTGCCAAAATGGCCCTGGAAGAGTAATTCTTCCGCCGTTTTCTGTGTGACGACTGTCTTAAACACCGCGCAGTGAACGAGTTCGACGAGGTTGGTCTCATTGGCGGAGGCAGCGGCATGTGAGTCTGCTGGCGAGAGAGCACATCTCATCCGTCTGACTGTAACCCTCGAGCACGCCTCTGTATCAACTTCTACAACACGCACTCGCAGATGACACCAACCAGACCAAATTCAAGTTGATCTTTGCAAACGTGACCGAGGCAGATATTCTTCTTCGCGGAGAGTTTGATGCCATGAAGAGGAAATACCCCAACAACTTTGATGTTGTTTATGTACTCGACAAACCTCCTGCGGACTGGAAGGGTGATCGAACATCGATCCAACTTTCAGCATGATGCTCACAGTGTGCTAATCAGGACCGAGCGGATATGTCAATGCGAATCTCATCAAGCAACAATTTGCTCCCCCGGCTCTTGGCGACAAAGTCAAGATCTTTCTTTGCGGTAAGCAGTTTGACCGCAAGGTCGATGGACTAGGGTTGACGTGTATGACAGGCCCTCCGCCCCAGGTTGCATCTCTTGCGGGCAAAAAGGATGGCCCTAGACAAGGAGAACTGAGTGGTATTCTGAAGGAACTTGGGTACACACCAGACCAGGTTGGTTCGATACACCGGCTCTACGACGTGTTTCTCATGCTACGGTTGTTTCAGGTCTTCAAGTTCTAACGGAGTCTATACTATGTACCTGTATTTACATAAGCAATGGAATGGACTGACGCGTGCTGTCTATATACTGTATCTCGTGCATGTCAAGTCACTGTGGATGATCCAGATATCCTGATCGCCCCAAGACACCCTGAGTACGTCCCAGTGTCGCAGCTCATCACAGACCTCGATACCACCCCCTTGCAGTCAGCGACATATCATGGACCATGGTGATCCCAGACAGCTCGCTCGTCGCTTGCCATCGCCACCCCAACCCACACCATCCACGAGTGCTTCCAAGGCACCTAGCACCGTCTCAACCTCCAGCTTCTATGCATCAAAGCCGCCCCCACTTCCTTCCAGAAAAAACGTCGGTTCATCTCACACAAAGGTCGTCCAGCCTGGCACACCACCTCCAGTCTACGGCTCCATGGATGCAAGTCCCTTTCGCGAGCCGCAGCTCGTCGAGGAGACTCCTATCACGAATGATTCTATCCCCGGTCTCTTGCCAGCCGATGATGCTTGGGGTCAGCCCGACAGCTCCTGGGCAGGAACCCAAGGAACGTGGGGCGCATCTACGGACACATGGAATACCGATGCAACGCCTTGGGACAACACCGGAACTTGGACGCAACCGTATGGAGCCTCGCAAGGTCCTATCATTGATGGTCGGGATAAACTCGAAGAAGATCACTGGTGGGACGCCTCGGTTCGCGACATGCACAAACGACCGGGCCCAGGAGTATTACCTCCATACCTAGCCGACCTCTTACACAACCCTGATCATTCCTTGTTCTCAGTCAGCGTCGGCGCGCCAGATTTCAAGCCGCTCGCTTCATCTGCTCAGGAGAGCGATGAAGTCTGCCCATCATTCCAACCGCCCTCTGTGGACGACCTTAACTACTCCATACCCCATCCGAACGCGTACTATTGCAGAAAGCATAATGGCTGGGTCCTCCTCCAATGGAAGTCTTCAATGATAATGCCACCCTTGGCAAAGTCCTTCGTTCCCGATTCAGAAACTCCGTTCCCAGACCTTGCGCGTCGCAAACGGACGACATCGTGCGTTGGGGGAGAGCAACCTTCCGGACAAGCAAACTTGTCCCACCATTTCCATCGCTACGAAGGGGCTGTGGATGCACTCAAACTCGATCCGGCCTTCCGTCGCTCAGAATGGGAAATATCCATCCAGAAGAAACAAAAGCGGCGGAAGGTGTCCTCGCTCGACCTGGATGCGATCTCACTCCACAGGATGGCCGGTGATGCCATGGAAGATTTGCTTCCGGAGGAAGAGGACGACCTGTTGGATCTCTATGTTTGTTGCCAATGCTCGCTATATTGCATCGTTTCCGAGGTCATCCCTGGTGTTATACCCGTCAAGTACATCGAAGAGTTCACGCGCGACAGATGGGACAACCCAGCCCCCGATCGCAACAAGGAAGAATCTGTTGTCTCGGGGCTAGAAACCTTCCTAGTGTGCGTTTACTTTTCCTGGTGTACTGCACGATACTTATGGGATGCAGTGTCGTCGAGAACAAAATATGGAGGGGTGAAAATCGAGGCATAACAATTTCTCGCCCAGTATTCCAACGAAAGATCGGGTGGACGCCTGTAGTGTGAGGACTCATTTAGCCGTTTTTCGGATCCGCTCACGCGATCTATGCGCCTAGTCGCTGTATCTTTGAACACTTAGGTTTCATAATTGCTGAGACAGTTACACCGGCTGGTGTACGGGATACTTCCATTACCCCTCCCAACACAGATCCAAGCACCTCGGAGGGCCGGCAGAATGGCAGGAAGCTTCTCCGTTTCTGGGTGGAGATGAGTGCCTGGTTGCTCGACTACCAGCGTCGATATGGTACGTATTCTCCGGATTTCCCGGATGTTCGCTGATTTTCTTGTATAGCAAATGCGCTTAAACAGTACACCTGTGCAAGAGTATGGGTGAAGTTGGATTCTGTCCGCGAAATGTATCAAATGGGTATAGGAGCACATCCTGACCAGAGTAAGCCTCGTCTTGTCCGTTCTGATTGTTTTACTATTCATTGGGCTATATAGTCCCTAGGCTGGCCAAGCTTCCCGTGTTTATAGAATACGAACTTGTTCAGCAAGCTGTAAGGTCGCTAGGTTTGACTCCCATGACATATTCGCCCGGTGCGTCGATCTCTTCCATGATCTATTCTACGCTGAAGCGATAGTATTTAGAATTACTGGCATTTGGGTATCTCGCACAGTGTAGATGCGACCCTAGGCAGACACCGCATTATTTCACACAGCTTTACAGTGTCATCCAAGCTATCCAGCAATATGGGGATATTCCTTCTCAAGAGCTACAAAATCTTGTCCTGCAAGAACGTACCAGGAACCGGTACACCGACGATGATCGTCTCGGTGCCACCAGGGTTCTTGGCTTCGGTAAAGACAACCTTCTGCGGGTAGATTACGAGGACGATATCGACGAGGACTTTCTGGTTGGGGCTTGGAAAGATTGCTTGAAGAGAGCCTGGAGAGATCCAAAGGATGGCGCACAGCGACTGAGGGACGCCAACGATGCGTTCAGGATCGTGGCAGAATCGAGAGGCAGTGTGAACCTACGGAAGATCTTGGAGGATTTCTTGAGGGATAGCATGGACCCAAGTCGGGCGTACACTATCCTGGAAATCCCGCCGGAGACAGATGATGCGATGTTGTTGACCGTGTTTATGTTGCGGGTATGTGTTTAATATCTGATCGACGTATCATATCTTCACGTGAGGTTTACCAGCTTGACGAACAACCTCAGCAAGCTGAGCGTATGAAGGAGGCCCTACTGACGCTCGCAGAGGCCAGAGATAGCTGTCGCTTACGGACATTCCTGGAAACAGGGCAAGATCGTAAGTGTTTACTGGACAGAGTCTAGGAATGACATCTCACGTCACGACAAGCGGGCGAGATAATACCAGCGATGCGACTAGACTTCCCAAGGGGCCTCAATCAACTGGGCAATACTTGTTACTTGAATTCCCTATTGCAGTATTTCTACACTATCAAAGAGCTTCGAGACGCTGTTGCACCATTGGCAAAGATGAGTGTCAAGGCATTAGAGGACGAGAAATACTCGGACGATGATCTCAAGAGACATCGCGTTGGTGGACGGTTGGTCACAAGACGGGAGATTTTCCGGTCAAAGAAATGTAGGTTTGTTTAAGCTTGGGAGCAAGGTCATCTTGACAATGCGTTAGTCGTCGGTCAACTTGCCAGCCTTTTCTGGAACCTCGAGCACGCAGAGGAAATTGCGGTTACGCCTACGATGGATCTTGCAAAGCTTGCTCTCGTTACCTCACGTGACGAAGAGGATGATGAAGCAGAAAGTAGAGGGACGGACTCCTCCAATGATACAGATGCTACCCTCGTGGAGGATTCCCAATCACTAGGCCGACTTGCCAGCGCAGACCCGTCCGATAGTGTACTTGGAAAACGTGCTCGAGATGACAATGCGATGGACGTCGACGAGGACACATCACCCAAGTCACCTGTGTCCGATTCGGAAAAGAATGGGTACGTGATGGTCTCACATCCATCGTCACCTCGTCGATCGAAGTCGCCTCGTCTTGACACGGCGGGTAGCTCAAACTCGTCATCCAAGTCTACCTCCTCAAAACAGACTGGTGCAAAGGATTCTGTGCAACAAGGTGACGATGACGTGTCTGCACAGTCTTTACCTGAAAGGAAAACGCAAACCACGTCTGACTCTGTGATGCTATTCGGTAAGTGTTTATTGCGTCCTTGAGCAACTCAGCTGCATCTTTTTCCAGGCAAGCAGCATGATGTCTCCGAGTGCATGGACAATTGCATGTTCCAGATCGAGATCGCCCTACTAAACTTCAGTGGCCTGAGCGACCCGCAAGAGAAAGGTAGCCTCGTCAAAAGGTCTTTTAGACTCATTGTTTCCCGTAAACGTCGCGCTGACAGTGCTGGTCAGGCTCTTTTATGGCAAGCTGAGACAACGCCTAACACCAGATCAACGAAAGTCAAGGGCGTCGGTGACAGAGAAGCAAGATCTGTTTTCCCATCTCCCTGTCAATGTTTCCGATAGCGGGATCGACATCTACGATGGCCTAAGTCGATATTTTGACGATCTGGTTGACTATGAGGGCGGGAAGGCGAGGATGGAGGTTTCGCTCGTTGAACTTCCTCCTTTGATGCAGATTCAACTGCAGGTATGCACGACCTTTCGATACGATGTGCAGGATGTTCATTTGTTGTAGCGAGTGCAATTCAACCGAGAAACCTTGCAACCGTACAAATCTCAAGCATACGTCAAGTTTGGTGAAACGATTTATATGGATCGTTTCCTCGACTCGGCAGATCCACACAAGAAAGCAAAGTCTAAACGCATACAGACCTCGCTAATTGCTCGGAGGGAACGTCTACGTTTGCTCACTGAACACAAGGTATGCGTGCGTTCTTCATAAACACTCTACACAGGATTGATCGGGACTGCACAGCATGCACCGTTCGGCCCTTGTCTCGACAGTACCCTCAACTTCCTGACCAAGCAAGAAAATGTCGTGTTACCCCAACTCGACGACGAACTTGTGGTTCAATTGAACAACGAGCAGGAGGTCATCCAGACTGAGATCGAAGGACTTCGCAAAGATATCGTGAGACTCAAGGAAGAGTTGGAGGACGTATGGAAAGACGACACGACATTTGCTTATGAACTCACTTCTGTTTTCATTCACCGAGGCTCTTCACCGACATTTGGGCACTACTTTTTCTACTCTCGAAACCTACCGGACAAACCAGATGAGTGGTTCAAATACAATGACTCGACCGTAACGGAGGGTCCGAAGGACGAGGTACTTGCGGATACTACTGGATCAAATGCGAACCCATATCTGGTGCGTTCTGCTCGTCGCAGTTGTGATGAGATTGTCTGATCAGCCGTGGTCCTAGCTTGTGTTTGCTCGTAAGGGCTCGGAGGTTGTACACACTGTAAAACGAATTGCGGAAGACTCGAAGACGTGATATACATTGGATATCCTTGATGGATGTAATCCCACCTGCTACATACATATTCGCGCCACTTGTGATGGACGTTAGTTTCTTAGAATCATGCTCTATGTAAGAAATTATATCGGTGTCTGCGTGATCCAATAGTATGCATGACGAACCTCATTGCTCTGAAGGTGGACGCTCGGATTGTGACTCGGAGCGTGGTATCGTAACCTGGTGTGTATCGCTATTGCCATCCTTTGGTTCAAGACGTGTTAGGAGGTCGTCTAGCGTGTCCAGGATCTCGTCCAGTCTGGCCTCTACCCCGTTCGCCATGGTATCCGCACTCTCCAAACGTGCCAACATCTCCGAGTCATCTGCATGGACTTCCTCGCTTTCTTCGACAAAAGAGCTCAACGACCTGACATCAAGCTCGACGTCTGCGATCTCCGTTGCAACTTGACCGTTTGACGCGCCGAGGTTGCTGTGGAGGTCGTCGAAAGACATTTTGGCCAGTAGTCAAGAGACGATAACGCGATGCTGTCGGCACCTCGGCAGACTCCTTTTAGACTTGCCTCACACAATGACCTCGCAAACGGAATGCGTTCAGAGGCTGCTCGCATCCTTTCCAGCGCGTCCATTTGACCAGAAAATACTCGACGACTCGGTCGCTCAGGAGGTGCACAAGTTCCATGGTGCGTCGTCACAGGAGAACGTGAGGAGTCGGTGGGAGCTCGTGCTGAGGAAAGAGATATTTGCATTGGCGGTGCGTGGTGGTAGTAGTTGCATGATCGATGGACCAACTGAACTTTTTTTTTTTTTTCATTTACAGGCCACCGAGGGGAATGCGTTAAAAGCAGAGCGCGCAGACTATTACGATGGTTTACAAGACCGACTCGATCTCGCCCTCACGTTCACCGAGCAAGGTGCGCGCATACGAACACGAGTACGGTTGGCGCAAAGTCTGACATGTACGAACACGTTGCGCACGTAGATGCTTGTGAACCCGCGTTCCCGTTTACGGTACTTCAAGACTTGTTGGAGACGCAGACGATCGAGTCGTGTTCGCACATCTTTTCGTGGATCGAGATGCAGGCGTCCCGGCTTACGCAGGGTATGGTACCGCAAAAGGGCAAAGCGCTCATATTGCTTCGGACGTTGAACGACCTCCTTCGGCGGTTGTCCAAGACGGGGTCTACGACCATGTTTTGTGGTCGGATATTAACCTTTCTAAGTGGCGTCTTTCCTCTAGGCGAGCGAAGTGGTGTGAATTTGCGAGGAGAGTATGGTCCCGTGTGGGAGGGAACTGTGGAAGTCGGTCGAGGGGATGCAGAGATGAAGGACGAGTCGTCGAAGCCCTCACTTTCGGGTGATAAAATGGATGTTGACGAAGAGCAGGGGACGGACGAAACAAAGAAACAGCCAAAGCTCGACAAGGACGGTATGATCTGCTTTCCATCTGATAGTCTCTCACTCGCTCAACGATCGCCTTGTCAAGATTTCTACAAAACGTTTTGGTCCCTCCAACTCCCATTCTCGCGGCCGCCCATCTTTGCTAACCCGGGCACCTTTGAAAACTTTAGGCAGGCTGTCGAGAAGGTTCTGCCTGTCGTCAAGGAAGCTACGACGAAAGAGCGCGCCATGATGGGGAATAGAGCATCGACAAATCAATCTGGGCCTT
Source organism: Boletus insuetus (assembly GCA_038093095.1). Lineage (NCBI taxonomy): Eukaryota > Fungi > Basidiomycota > Agaricomycetes > Boletales > Boletaceae > Boletus > Boletus insuetus. Next base: position 47,297 of record JBBPRQ010000121.1, read on the forward strand.
TGAAACGCAAGCGTGAGGTTGAACCTGGGGAAGAGACCAACACCAGCGACTATTTCTTTGCAAAATTCCTCACGAGCCCGGACTTGCTGAATCTCGAAGTCTGTTGATTCGTTCCCTGTTGAAGTCTTCGACGCTCTATTTACATCTTGATGTGTCTAGATCGCGGATACGCATTTTCGACGGCAAGTTCTCTTCCAACTTGTTATTCTCCTCAACCACGTGTTATCGTTTACAAAGTCGGCCAAAGCGACGTGGGCGACGCCGCGCAATCGTTCGCTTCAGATGGACTTTACTCTTGAGCCTGCGGATGTGCAGTGGGTTCAGGATACCATCGTAAAAGCGACGGCGGAATTACGCTCCACTGCTCCAAACGGACCGGCCTTTGCGGACACAGTCAACACCATTCTCGAGCGGGAGAAAAACTGGGTGAAGTGGAAGAACGACCTATGTGCACCGTTTGACCGTGAGCCATGGAGCGCAGAGGTGAACGGGAAGAGAGTTGGGCTCGAGGAAGCGACAAAGGAGTTGCGCGCAAAGAGAAGGGAAGAACCGGAGGAATGGCGGTGGAGTCTTGGTTCTCAACCACTGACAGAGATTTGGGAGATGGGATACAGAGACCTCTCCGACATCCAAAATCCCTTCCAGTTGAGCTACTCTCGATTTCTGCCAAGGGTTATATTACTGACCGTGCTATACTAGGGCGGGTGACGTGAAAGATTTCGTGAAAAAGATCAAGCAAGAAGATGCCCGAATGGAAATGCGGAAGAAAACGCTGGCAAGGAGTGCAGAGCGGATGGCTCAGGCTCGGGCCAAAGCTGCTGCTCAAGCAACGGAAGGGCCGACACCCTCACAGGAAATGGCTGCGGAACCTGCCAAAGCAGAACCCATATCGGCTGCTCCTCCGTCTGTTGCTGGGTCCCCGATACATCCTTCACTACCTCCCAAGCCTGGGACATCTGTGCCAACGAGGCTACCTGGAACGGAAGCCCCTTCAGCTGCCCCGGTTGTCGCAGCTCCAGCTCCAGCACCGGCGGCGCCTGCAACAACGACATCTGCACAGTCATCTGCACCAGCGCCCGTCCCACCTACTGACGAACAAATACTGAAACTTGAAGACGTAAGAACTGTCATTGCGCATTGCCGTCGTCTAGCTGACGCAGCACGTTTACGTAGAACAAACAACGGTGGTCGTGGCTGGCTCTGCGAACTGCACGGGATCAGCACCTGCAGCATTTCGGCAAGATCGGTACGGGTGATGTACTCCTCCTTGCGCAGGAGATCGATGCGGAGAAGGAGCGGGAACGGGAACGGGAGCGAGAGAGGGAAAAAGAAAAGGCGCAAAAGATGGACGAGAATGGGACGAACGCCCATGCAAGTACGGCTGAGGATAAAAACATGGCAGATGGTACGAGTAATACGGGTACTGCGCCGGCTGGCGAGGGGGACGTGCGAATGGAGGAACGATGACGAGCACATGGAGATGTCATGTTTATGTACGAGATCCGACAACATGTCGCGTGTTTTTCCATGGTAGCGACCCGAACTTGACTCCATCCCTTGACTGACGTGCTACTCCAATCCCACTGGCAATCATGTCCACCGAGCATGGTCTACGAGTGCGTTGGCCTCTAAAATGCAAGTGACGAACTCACGGATCCTTGTAGCGTGTCCTGGTCACTGGCGGAGCCGGCTATATTGGTAGGTATTTTTTTTCTTCCCTGCAGAGCATGCCTTTCCCCCAAGACGTACGCTCACCAGACTATAGGCTCTCATGTCGTCTTTGCCCTACAACAAACGAGACGATACAAGGTGATCTCGATCGACAATCACCACAATTCACACCCTGCCGCGTTAACACGAGTCGCACAACTCGCTCGCGACGCACTCCCTGAGAACGCGACGGACGCGGACAAGGACAGTGCAGAGATCGACGCCGTCCAATGCGACCTGACGAGTGCCGACCAGGTCAGAGCCGTTTTCGAGAAGTATGGCAAAGGAGGCATCTGGGGCGTCATCCACATCGCTGTGCGTGCACCGTTGACTCTGACTCCGCGCTTCACGTTGCATGCTGATGCTGTGCATGCTGTTGGACAGGCTTACAAGGCGGTCGGCGAATCGGTCGAGATTCCGTTAACGTATTATGCCAACAACGTTTCTGCGACCATCACGCTCTTGCAGATCATGTCCGAGTATGATTGTACACGGATCGTCTATTCCTCGTCGGCGACTGTGTATGGGACACCTCCGATCATCCCGATACCCGAGACGACACGCTTAAAGGCTGATAGTCCGTATGGCAAGACCAAGATCATGTCGGAAACGATCATCGATGATCTGTGCCATGGTAGGTCATGGATGATCTGGGTCCGGCGTCACGTTCACCCATTGGTGCAGCTGAACCCAAGCGTTGGCGTGCGATATCCCTTCGTTACTTCAAGTAAGGACACTTTTTCCTCTTAATCCATCCGTCACTGAGTTTGGCGTAGCCCTGCTGGCGCGCATCCTTCTGGACTAATCGGGGAGGACCCTTGCGGTCGACCTGGGAATCTGTTGCCTCTATTAGCCCATATAGCGGTCGGGCGAGTGGACCATTCGACGTTCAAGGTGTTTGGAAACGACTATCCTACGCCGTAAGTCAATCTGCGAACGCCTGTCCGACCGTCGCTGACCGATCTAGGGATGGTACGTGCGTCCGGGACTACCTTCATGTGCTCGATCTGGCGTCTGGGCACTTGCTTGCCCTCGACGCGCTCGCGCCTGACTCGACCGTCTTTGACAACTGTCCCGACGAAGCTCGCTACAGGGCTTACAACCTTGGCAAGGGCCGGGGGATGAGCGTTCTCCAGATCATCGATGCGATGAAGAAAGCGACCGGGTTTGATTACAAGTATGAGATCATTGGGAGGCGGTGCGTTGGCCACATGCAAACTCGTACCTTGATCACGCCCGCTAAATTGCCACTGATGCAGACGCGGCGACGTCCCCGATCTGACGGCAGACCCGACGCTTGCGGAGAAGGAACTTGGGTTCAAGGCGCCGCAAACGCTGGAAGTGATGTGCAGGGACTTGTGGAACTGGCAGACTAAAAATCCAGAGGGGTACGCGACGCAGCGGTGATATAGAGTAGTTACATGGACTAGTGATCTAATACGAGGGCTGTCACATGCAGCGCAAACTAACAGGATGGCTTGTCGAAACGATGTTTGACATCGTTTATCATATATCCAAACCTATCACCCCCTTTACCTCGATCTCTCTTCATTGTTGCGCTGCTCGGGCTGGCTCTGGTCGCAACGCCATGACGTGCACGCAGAATGGCCATGATCCTTGTACAGACCTGATGAAAACAAGGTGGACAATTCCGAAAATACCCCAAATAGTTGATAAGATGCAGGCATTGTGCCGCTTCGGATGGTGAGTTGCAATAGTGATACATGGATGAGCAGGTCACCAATCAAGCGCTCAATGATGTGACCAAATCAAACATTTACACTTTTCTGTTCTCAATTCGCACATCCAATTTCTCATGTGCAGATTCACATCCAAAACCTTTTTTTCAAAAGCTGCTCAGCGGAGGTACTCTTCAGTGGACTCCAGTAATTCAAGCAATAGAATAAGCGCAAAAAACGTAACGCACCTCGATAATTCGATTACGATTATGTCGTGCAGCCACCTACCACTTCATTCAAGCTCGTCCAACAAGGACGTGGGGCACGTCATCATATACAACGATCGCATGCGTGAGGCTTGCTTTGAGAGAGTATGTCGGAATCCTGCACGATCCATACATATCATGGACTTATATTTGCTCCTAGCTGCCATCGCGTGGTCGCCCACTCTCCTATGGGGAGATCCTGCACCGCTGGTCAGAAACGGTGGTCAAGACTCGAATAGCTGATAACGACTTTACGGAAGCTCAACAAGCCTGCGATGATGATTATGGAAGGGCCATCCGGGCTGTTGTTAGCACTACAGGCTACGAGATCTTGTTGAAGCAGTTGCTCTCCGCTAGTATCGAGGCGCATCAGCTGGGTGAGAGGTCTAAAGAATGTCATTCAATACATTGCACTGACTCAGAGTATTATGGACAGCTTGCTGCATCAGTAATTTCGTCATGGCCTTATCTGCCCTTATTCGGTCTTTATTGACACTTTTTCGGCTTTACTGTGCGTGCTATTGTCCAGCGATAAACAGTGAATGTAAGGGACGACTCCCCATATTAAGACGCCCAGAAAGCAGGCAGCTTACCGAGTCGTGCGCGATTTACTGGGCGACATGTGTACAATAAATTTAAGCTACTTGTAATACATGCCGACGTACCACTGCGTACAAGTAGTACCGTGACAAGGATCACACAGGTACGACACAGACAAGTTACAGATTCGAATCGAGCTTCGGGTTCACGACATACATCTAGTGTGTCACACTGGCAGCGCAGCAGGTGATGGAGTGCAAGATGGTATCTGAGTGGCTGAGCAGGCGACCGAAAGGACTGAATTAGCGAACGCTTCATTACATAATATGCGATGTACAGTCGAACCCTCCTAACTCATACCTCTCGGGAGATCCTCGAGAGTATGAGTTATGAGGGTGTATGAGTTGCTGGGGAATGCCGTAATGTGTCACTCAGAACAACCTCGTCGCGTCCTCGATTCATGCAACCTATCCCTATGATAATCTTTGGCATGTTGCACTAGTAGTAAAGTTATTTACGAGAAGGATAATCAGTGACTCTACTCTCGGTCATGCCCTGCATCTCCACCACACGAGTTTGCTGTCGGAAGGACCCCAGCATCATCTCCAGTTTGCGAGCAAAAAGTGCTGACATAACTCCTCAATGTTAGCATTGCCTGAAGTGCCTCCGTACGTGTTGGGGTTGATTCATCCTTGTCGTCGGCGTCGGCATCGTCATTGTCACTGCCACGAGAGCTTCGACCTGCTGACGAAGTTTCATAAGGCCCTTTTTCAGGATGTCGATAGGTTTCATAGTTGAGTCGTTGTTTTGGTTGTTGCCATGTTGGGTTGCACCGAGACGGGTCGATTATATAAGCCAATGCTTCCATATATAGTACTACGACCCTAGGTATGAGTTATGGTACCTATGAGTTATGGATTATGAGGTATGCTTTTGAATTTACCGCAAACCAACTCGGGAAATCCAAAAAGGTATGAGTTACAAGGGAGTATGAGGTATACCTGGTATGAGTTAGGAGGGGTTCGACTGTAGTAGTACAGCTCTAGAACGCCCGGGAGGGCAGAGAGGAGACGGAGCGCTTCGAAGGATTGCCTGAGACCCGACTGCCAGTCTCAGTGTGACTCATCTTCATTCGCCGCTTAGATGGAATTTCAGCTCCCATCCATCGCAGTGCCTCAAGATCAACGAAATGGCCGGGATGCGGTGTTGATCGTGGTAAGTTGATGAAGACGAACACCGTCGTGGCACTTGACACCCACGTCCTGTGCTGTCACTGCTGTGGGCATAGTAACGTTTTTTTTTTACTTCCGAAGAGATGCTCACATAGCTCAGTCACATCTCTCAATCGTCGGTTGCCACAAATCTCGTCACTATTGCCGCGACCCATTATTTTTTACTATTTATTTATAACCTTGTTTATTGTCTGTCCGAGTCCTATCATCATTCGGCCGGTGTTCCCACCAACTGAACACACTCCCCACTACCACGTTGTGGATAACAGCACGACGGTCCGACTCGTGGGACTCTTCCTGCAGTAAATGTGTACGTGCCCAACAGGAACCACTTGACGTGAACCATCCCAGCAGCTATGTGCTATGCACGACTCGGAATGATCGATGATCATGGAGCAGATTATCCGATTCGATGGGAAGTAAATAACTGCTGTGGATCATACAGTCGCTTGTTCCGTTCCGTTAGTAAGAAAGTAGGGAGTAGGGAGGATTGCGCTAAATAAGATCAACGTTACCAGTGACCACCATTATTACTTCCATGACGGGATATCTCAAGGCTGCTTGATTACTTACATAAGCTTGGCAATGATGATGAACAACGCCGCGGAACGTGTTGACGTGCGCGTCCTATCACGCTCACTGGCACAGCGGGATCAACCGGGGGTGGTCCATCTCTCCTTGTTCTCATGTTTCGGCCAATAGTCAAGACACCACGCGGAAGACATGTCGCTACTTCTCATGCTCAGTGTTGGTACACGTTTGCTTTCGGCGAGATGATAATTATAACCATATGGTCCAAATCCGTGTTGAGTCTTTCTGAAGTTGCAGCGTGATGGTGTGGTTTTCATGGCACGGATACCGGACGATAAATAGCCTGCCACATATCTTGCGGAGGTTATACACATCCTCACCCCACTCCCAATCATTGGTTGCATAAAACTCCTCGCTGATTCCACGACTCATGTCCTCCGACATACAATCCACCCTGCAGTCTCTCGTTCTGGACAATTATCTGGCCCGTACGGTCACTCATAACACCATTAATAATTGATCTGATGCACCAGTGCAGTCGCTAGCGTCACTGCCGTCGTGTATGATTATGGTGAGTGATGCGTTTGCGAGTATTCCCTATCATTACCGCTGAAACGTAAAAACCGTAGTCCTCACCTTCTCAGGAGAGGTATTCTTCCCTTCTTTACCTCCGTTTCATGCCTAATAATGTACAAAGGTAGAGTACATTTGGGTATGGAGTTGTCGATTGTCACTGCATACAATGTCTCAAATTATCTCACAGCACCGACCCTGGACCTGGGTGTCTACAATGTTTGTTGTCGTACGTACGGTTCTTCTAGTTTCGGGTAGTTTGGCCCATATTTCCTGACCTGACTGGTTTAAATAGGTTCGATACGTCGGTCTTCATTGGGTTGTGTGCGTATATATGCCGAGTGCATTTTTTTAGCATGGTTAACCCAAATCCGATCTCAGGACTGACGCACTCGGTATGTTTTGGGGCCCACGTAAGGTCTATCTGCTCAACCAGTACATTCACAGCCGGTAGTTTATTTGTTCCTGGCCCTTTGGAAGTCAGTGTGCTTTCTCATTATACACCTTGCACGTCACTAACGTGCCGATTTCAACAGATGTAGGTATCTCAATTTTGCAACAAGCGTTAGACCTCTAATGGTCGAATAGATGTAAGCATTTCAATTTGTTTGTGTCTACTCTGTCAAAATGAGACGTGGATATTCTCAGGTAAAGTCCTACTTCTATCACATCCTTGGACATTTGTAGTGTTCCTGTCTGCCGCTGATTGTGAGTTATGTTGCAGTCTGGTCGCTTCTTCCTCAAACATGCTGATCTGTGTTATAGTACTGATGATTCTGCGTGTCTACGCAATGTGGAATCGATCCAGGACTGTTCTTTGCGTCCTTGTGTTGGTTTATGTGATACAGACCATCACTACTGTGGTTGTTGAAGGAATCCAGAAAAACAATGGGGCAGGTATGTACCAAATTAGATACATCGATATAATGGTCAGTCTCATATAATCTCCACTTTTCTCAGTGACGATCATCCGTGTTCTTGACTTTTCGTTCTGCACTCCTTTGTACAGCAATGCCTCACTGTTGTCTGGAGTATATTATGCAGCCCCACGACTGGCTCTCGGTGCTATATTGACAATTCTCGCTGTCTTCCAAACCCTGAAACAATCATTTGAAATGTACAAAGCAACGAAGCTATGGCAGCCCAATCGCTACATCCGCAAACTAACGAAAGATGGAATTCTTTACTTCGTCGTGTATGTCCTCATTTCCCGTGTCCTTTTGCTCCCGAGAATTACCTGCACAAATACTAACGACGGAAATGCTTTGCGTCAAATCATAGGAATGTGCTTTTCCAAACCAATGACCTCCTCAGCGCAGCCGGGTTCCCAGGAAACAATACTTTCCTTTTTCTACAGGCATTTTTTTCCATAGCCTTTTATATCGTCATCCCTCGGTTCGTCATCAGCATACGGGAGTTATATGACCGTGACAGCGCCCGTGGTTGCATTCATATTGACACGGGGTTCGGCATGCAGTCTCGATCAAATGCTGGTGCAAATGCCACTATGTCTGCGATAGTATTCGAGGACGGAAACCAGAGTTCCGAAGTAGCAGGTGACATGATTACCTCTGCCGATCTTGAAATAGGTTGTAGAGCACATGGGTCAGGGTCCAACGAAGATCCTTCCATTGGAGGTAGGGAGTAGGGATGTGAGATTGGAAAGCGGGAGGATAGAAGAGGCTAGATTTATGGGCGGTCTGCTAGCAAATTTTACATGCAAATTCCTTTTCTCCAGGCTAAATGTATGTAGTATACGAATGTACTGTTTCCAGAAAAACCGGTGGTGACATCACTTCAGAGTCTGTTCTTTTGTATTGTGTTGTTGCCAGTGGGGTCGGTCTTTTTCCAATATGATGTCCGTTGTTGGATTCCTCCATAGCTGAATGATATCAACGTCACCACCAGTTTTGAGTGGATTGCTTGCCGATGGTGGACCATTTCATGGCACCCTTACCTCGTGCATCGCGATCTAACTTGCTTGGCCACATCTAGCCTGATGCTGACCTTGGTAATCATACTGGAAGATGTAAAATTGCTTTCGGCTATCCGTGTCTGCGTCCTCAGGGTGTAATAGCACTCACAGCCTGCACAACGGACACTGTATGCGGACCTGGCCAGGCCAAGATAGTCTGGAGACCAACTTGACAGTGCTCAATTATTTGCTCCTAGCTGCCGTCGCGTGGTCGCCCTGCACCGCTGGTCAGAAGCGGTGGTCAAGACTCGAATGGTGGATAACGACTTTACGGAAGCTCAACAAGCCTGCGATGATTATGGAAGTGCCACTATTACTAGAAGCAGTGGCTCTCCGCTATCGAGACGCACCAGCTGGGTGAGAGGTCGTCAGCGCAGCAGGTGATGTGGTTGAGCAGGCCGTCGTGTTAGTGTTTGTGATTGCAGTGTATGGTTCTATGCCTGGTTGAACAATCATTATGTCGTTCTGACACAGAGTCGTTGCTTCTGCTTCTGGACCGACGGATCAAAGTGTAGACTGTGTTACATAAGCAAGGTGGGGTAGTGTTCAAGCGATGCTCCACTCGCCATCTCTGTGCGCTGATCCACCATTTACACAATGGTTCGTGGCCTCGGACGTGTACAGAGCATCGTGTACTCAAAGTATCACCTCAACAGTCTTCACCCGAGCAATGGGAGATTCGCATGTCGTCCACCCACAAGGTCCCCTACTATTTCAACCGTGACACCAAGGAATCAAGCTGGACGCGCCCAAAGCAGCTGACCGAAGACGAATCAAGCAAACTCTCCGGCGCACATTATCTTAAACAACCGGAGCAGATCAGGGCAAGCCATCTGCTGATCAAACACAAGGAAAGTCGACGTCCGTCGAGCTGGAAAGAAGTACGTACTGTTCCCAACATCCCCCCCATCGTCCATGCCTGAACGCGTCTTCAAGTCCACGATCACCCTGCCCAAGGATGAAGCGATCGCTATTCTGCGAAAGCATCAAGCAGAGATCAACAAATCGTCAGACAAGTCGGCCACATTTGGCGAGCTCGCCAAGGAGCACTCGGATTGTTCTTCACATGACAAGAATGGCGACCTCGGCCTGTTCAGTCGTGGACAGATGCAAAAGCCATTCGAGGAAGCCGCGTTTGCACTCCAAGTAGGGGAGATCAGCGATGTCGTGAGCACGGACAGTGGCGTTCATATCATCATGAGAACGGAGTAGGACGAGGTGATTGTGCGGACGACCTTTGTGATGTATCGATTGGAATTGATGTAGAATAGCTTTGTCGCTGACCGTTGTATGACTAGTGTGTGGTTGTTGGCGTAGTTGAGTCGCCGGTTTTGCGCCACTACTACATACGTCCACAAACTCAAATTTTACCTTTCTACTGCTTCTTCTTGCTCGCGCGTCACCGTCTCATAGAGCTAGCATGGATGCATTCATGGAGCAGGACCTCCTTAGCATCTTGGTCCCAACGCTCGTTGTACTGGCCCCAATTGCATACATGGTGCTGTCTAACAGGCGAAAGCCGTCTGGTGGGTAAATGTCCCGAGCCCTTGGAGCCAAGTCACACACCTTGCTTTTCATGGCATAGTGCCTCGTTGCCTTATCAGTTCACTTAATATCTGATGTTCTCAGGGCAGCGAGACTCGTCGCCCAGCAAAGGCGCAATAGCTGATGAATCGACGATTGATTACTCCATGTTCGACACGTCGAACCTTCGGGTGACCAAGATCCTCATCCACCCTATCAAGGTATCGCCTAAACCGTCTGGATCTTCTCTCCCCCGATTGAAATTGCTGCCTAGAGCTGTAAAGCCACGTCGGTTCAGGAAGCCAAGTACACACTGCAGGGCCTCGAGGTGCGTCTCCACAGCACTTTACGCCCAAACGTGTTCATTCACCCCACAATTAGCATGATCGAAAGTGGTGCGTCATCAGGGCAGACAACCATGTTGTCGTGACAGCTCGGCAAGTGGGCAAGGTGTGTTTTGGTCTCGATTGTCCCTGCCTGTTTGACAGAACAGCCTCGTGGTGGCGTAGATCGTGTTGATTCACCCCCGTATCGTCACAGACCCTTCTGTTCCTGGGGGCGGCTATCTCGAAGTCGCTTTCCCAGAGGACTCGGGCTGCGAAACGTTTTCACTTGCTCTCAACCCAAGCCGAGACACGTTTGAAAAGTGGGAAAGGTGAGTCATCTTGCCCAGTTTTACCGCTCAGCATGTTGATACTGCCTAGCGTTGATGATGTCGAACTCTGGGAACAGAACGATATCCAAGGGCACATTTGTGAAACTGCGTCTGGCCGATCACCGTCGACGATTTTGTCAGAGTATATCGGGTACCCCGTTCATTTGGTGGTCAAGGGTCCACGTGTTCGGACCTCTCCGCCCACCTTAAGGTTCCCGAAGCTGGATGCCCCTGCATATTTCCAAGATGGATACCCACTCATGTTAATGTCCGAGGAGAGCGTGGGGGCCGTCCAGGAACGAATCAAAGATATGGTAGGCACAGTAGGTGTAAGCGATAAGTGGGCCGAGGAAGAATTCAAAGTCGAACGGTATGTGAAAACGCATCCCGCGATGCGTTGCTGGACAAGTGTCATATTACAGGTTCCGGCCCAACATTGTCTTCAAAGGAGCGGGTGCACCCTTTGTTGAAGATGTGGTAACTGAACTGCGCATTTCCTCTGACAAGGAAGCAGGTGATGGGACGACGGGAATCGTCCGTCTCGTGTCCAAGTGCGCTCGGTGTCTGGTGCGAATTACAGTAATTTCGTGCTTGAAATAGCCTCTGATGAGGGTTCTCACAGCTGCCAAATGTTGACCCAGCTACTGGTGTTCGGGACGCGGCGGTCCCGTACAAGGTTATAATGAAGTTCCGGCGTGGCCTGGACCCAGAGCGTATGAGTTTGCCATGTGTTGGGTGCAATGGGATACTTATGGGAGAAGGGGTCGTGAAAGTGGGTGATTGGGTGCATGTGCGGAAGATGGGGTTTGTTTAAGTTTAGAGAGAGTCGTACCGCTCGAACACGTTGGAATGGGTGTTTGAGGGTATCTGTGCTTGTCGTGGGACGTACGTCGTCCTCATGGGGAATGCATCACCGCAGACAGGCACGATGGAAACTGGGCGGGGACTGGGTGTTCATTTTAGATTTGCACAGGTTGAGTGAGTACACTTTGGAGTGATTGCCATTTCGGCGGAGCGGATCCCGGCCAGGCCATGTCCAACGCTGCCAGCTCCTCCCTCAGCCGTCCCAGTTCTCCTCCTCCCCCCTTCCCGTCCCCGGCTCTCCCTCCTTCCCCCACCTTCGCATGGCCATCGCCAAGTGGATATCCTTCTCACAGCCAGCATCCACAGCCTCAGAGACACCCCTTCAAAAACCCGTTCCATCACCGTGCACCCCAGACGGGAAGCAGTTCGGTCTAGAAAACGTACGTCTACTTTCCCTCCTCCTTGTCCCGCCTCATCATCCTCTGCTGTATAGTTTGGCAACACTTGGTCCGTGTCCCACCCGTTCCCACCGCTCACCATCGCTGACTCCCCTTAGCTATGCCAATTCTGTACTCCAGGCGCTCTACTTCTGCAACCCCTTTCGAGACCTCGTCCTTCAACACACAGATCCATACCCTTCTGCCTTGTCATCACACTTTGCACCCACCCATCCTCCCACCTCCCCGGCCACACCCGCACGCCGTAAACAGGACCGAAAGTCTATCCAAGATCCCCCACCATCCAATGCTCCACCGCATCCTCCAACACCGGCCGTCCACTGCACCCCACGCACCCTCTTCTCCGCCCTCCGCGCCTTGTTCATCCACATATCCCAAAACCCCGCCGACAAAGGCACCATCGCGCCCCGTGCATTCATAGAAAAACTCAGAGAGTTGAATGAAGCATTCAGAAATACCATGCATCAAGACGCACACGAATTTCTTAATTATCTATTAAATCGCATAGTCGAGGATATCGAGGAAGAAAAGATGCAGAAATTAGCCTCGGGTGATGACCGTGTGTCCAACTCTTCCTCTCGATCCACCCCTTGTTGTATTGACGTGATTTCCAGTACCGCATTCGGTGAATTCTTCTTCCAGTGCTTCTCATCCCCAGGTCATGACCGCAAGCACGTCCACCTCGAGTACACCGTCGCCAGGCGCGACTTTCATACATCGCATATTCGAAGGCACATTAACCAGCGAAACGCGCTGTCTCACATGCGAGAACGTGTGTCTCATCATCTCCACTCCATCTCGCGTCATCTCACAACGCCATCTCCTAGTTGTCCTCTCGCGATGAATCGTTCCTTGATCTATCTATAGATATAGAGCAAAATTCCAGCGTGTCCGCCTGTCTCCGACAGTTCAGCGCTAGTGAAATGCTCTGCCAAAAGGAAAAGTTCTTTTGCGATGCCTGTTGCGACCTGCAAGAAGCCGAGAGAAGGTTTGTGTGTCATTGTAGTACTCTTGCTACCCATTGCTAACACCGGCACAGAATGAAAATCAAGCGGTTACCAAACGTGCTCGCCCTTCATCTCAAACGATTCAAGTATCAAGAAGACCTCCAGAGATACATCAAACTTACGTACCGCGTGGCATTTCCCCTGGAGCTCCGTCTGTTCAATACCGTGGACGATATCCCAAATCCGGATCGGTTGTATGAACTTTTTGCCATAGTGGTGCATATTGGAAAGTGGGTGATCAGCTGTTCCTGTTACTCTCGTGCCTTCTGACATGGCTCTCCTGATACGGTCAGCGGCCCGAATCACGGCCACTATGTCAGCATCATCAAAACCCTGGGTTATTGGTTCGTCTTTGATGACGAAACCGTCGACTCGATCAAAGAGTGTGACATCCCGAAATACTTTGGGGATTCCAATTCAGGGTCTGCATACGTGCTATACTACCAGGCTCTAGACATCGACCTTTCAGCTCTCGGGCTCAGGTCACCGAGCCCTGTACCACCATCAGAGCCTCCGCAGCATTTGCATTTGCAACCGACTGATTCTCCGGCATCCACGGCCCAGTCAATTCCGCCGTTACCACCAGGTCTCGCCGACGATCCGACAAACTCCACTTCTGTGCCTGAGCCTCTCTTACGACCGATTACACCACCACCACCACCACCACCACAATCACCCCTTGAACCTTCCGGCAAGTCTCCGCGCAAGGCGCCATCACAATTTTTCAAGGTCCCTCGTCGTTCAAGTACGGTACGCGGACCTTCGCGTAATGACGCTGTAAGCCGTCCGTCACAGGAAGACAAGTTCGGTGCGGTTCCCAAGCCAAGTTTATCACCGATTGCTCTCTTTGCAAAGGAGGAACCTAAACCGGAGGGCCACTCGGCTGGTGTTGTCAATGGCAAAGAGAAGGATACTGATAGGAGTATGATGGCTTGGATTCGCCGACGGTCGACCAAGATCCACAAGGCTCGGCCAAGTTTAGAGGGAAGCTTGGACATACCTCCATTACCCCAAGACGTTCATGTAGCACCGGGCTCGCCTGTGCGACACCAGTCCACGAGTTCATCGTCCATCAGTTCGAAAGGTTCTCGCCGCCCGCCCGATTCGCCGAGCCCGGGTCGTACTTTTCCACACGTCTCTCCCCTTCATACTGGCAACCTGCATCGGACCAACGATACGTCACCCTACGAGACGGAGTCGAGGCAATCATCTGCTTCTGGAAGTTCCTACACCACTTCCTTATCCCCGGCCCCCGAACGACGCCCACATCCACGACACCTGCCTGCTATACCTGCATCCCCGCAAACACCCAAGAACGAAACACCTTCACCGCTCGCAAGAACGAGTTTAGATCACAGCCGCGTACTACGGCGACCTGGCGTATCCACGGTTAGAGAGTCCAATTCGTCCGGTCGTCCTACAACCTCTTCCGGTTCCCCGACAAAGATCCGTCCACCGCTCCTCAGTGCACCACCAAGTCGTAGTCTACAGGTGCCTAGCTCCAATATCGCGACGGGCAAATTAGATTCCCACGAGGATACCGTCGTCGAACGGCCCAAGTCGGCCCACGCCTCGTATGGCGCCGTGTTGTCGCCGCCCACCAGCCCCATCCCACCCCTGCCTGTGAGTGCGACCGTAACCGGGCCCCCTAGAAAGCCAGGGATGCGGAAGCTCAGTCTGAGTGCACCGATACTTGGTTTCGGGAGACGAGACAAGGACAAGACGTAGCACGTGCCTGTTGACGCTCCTCTTTTGCGATGACCATCGCCAATGACCGGCCTTTTTTTCTAACATGGCGCATGCGACGCACGCCTCGTTCGCCGAAGCGCTGCGCCATTGAGCCATACGACATCGGGACCCTTACTCATCGAATGGTCAAACGCCGTCATTTCGCTTTCCCCCTTTTGCTTCCGCCGTTCGCTCTTACACCGAGTGCTTTTTTTTTTTTTCGTTGCTTTGCATCTACATCCCCCCCCCCGTCTTTGCAGGATGGTCTACTGCTGCTGCTCGTCGTCGTCGTCGTCGTCATCAAGTCAAGTCAAGTCATGCACATGAACCCTAGGTGTTTCTTTCTTACAATGCATGTATACCTCGACAGAAAGACATGTAACATATTTTCGCTCATGATTTGTTGTAAGTTATGTTCTGCTTACGCACTAGAATGTTACATGTCCAAGCGTAAAAGGCATGAACGACGGGAGGGGTATTCAACATTCAACGTTCATCCATCGATGCACGTGCGACAAAGCAAAGAGAGAAGGGATGGGAAAACAATGTGTAAAAAGATGGGCCACTAGATATACAGCAATAAACAACAACCACAAAAAGAAGGAAAAAAACATCACAAGTCGAGCATGCGTACATCAGCAAGAGGCAGGGGCTGACGTTGCCCGTCTGGTGCTAATGAAAACCATAAAACAACCGATTGAATCAGCGATTCCAACCCCCCCTTGGGACGAACGC
The DNA here is from genome assembly GCA_038093095.1 of Boletus insuetus. Classification (NCBI taxonomy): domain Eukaryota; kingdom Fungi; phylum Basidiomycota; class Agaricomycetes; order Boletales; family Boletaceae; genus Boletus; species Boletus insuetus. Next base: position 62,714 of record JBBPRQ010000121.1, read on the forward strand.
GTGCACACGTACCTTGCACGGGTGCCTTTGCAAAATCGATCACATGAAGTCGCGCATCGTCCGGTTTGACATAAAACACGCGTCCCGTGGCTTCG